>JAPJBO010000981.1:0-81733 GCA_030068145.1 Diplonema papillatum
ATATGACCCCCATATGACCCCCATATGACCCCTATATGACCCCCATATGACCCCCATATGACCCCCATATGACGCGGTTTTAACCCAGGACCTCTTAGACGCCATTCGAGGAGACGAATTATCCGCCTCTCAAACTGGAACGCAGCACGACGAGCACACTACCGACGACAACAGCGCCACCACACCTACAATTCTAAGTACCCCGCAAAGCACCACCCCTACCACGGAACCAGAATCAAGCAGCGACGACGACTTGCAATGCCCCTACTGCCATGCACGTACAACGGCAGCCGGACACCTTTTTAAAGGAAAACAGGGATTGCGCGTGCACCAACGGTTCTGCAAAGAAAGACCACCAACGGTTCAACTAGAATACACACTACAGGGTCCCGCGAAGAAACGAGACAGATGCCCATATTGCAACAGTGACGGCCGAACAGTGGGGAAACCACTTTTCACAAGTCTACGCCACCATGAGCCCTGGTGCAAAAAGAAACACAAAGCAAAGCGACGCGCTACCTCAAAGAAACCGACGGACGAAAACTAGATACACCACGGGTACCCAGTGTGCCCAGAGTGCCCTAACTGTGGCGAGCAACGAACAGTTCAACTACGTATTTTCCTAAAAAAAATTTTTTTACTACCGAGAGCAACGACGCCGCACTTCGAAAAGCGCAACGTTCGCTGCTACCAGCAAACCTCTCTGAGCTATTCTACACTCTACTCTACTTAGAGCCATGGTGCGAACAATGGACCGATACGGTTTACAGGGCAACTCCTGCTCAACTTGTAAGACGTGGGGAGCCCAAGAACACTCACCTAACCTGGCGAGAACTTGGTGTCGGTCACAAATTGTTTCGAACCTGACTCGCCAAAGCGACCAAGTAAGGTGTACACGAAAGAAGCCATGCATGCCCCCACAAACCCACCCGTATTAGCTTTAAAAGAACCCATTCGACGAAAGTCACCCGGAGACTCTAAAATCCCGGATTCTCAAGCGAACTATAACTCTAAAAAATTTTCAAAGTGTGGTTTTTGGGGTATTTGGGCTAAAAAATAGCTATTTTTTACCGGTAAATAAGGGCCTTTTTGTCCGAGGGCAAGTTTTTTTCACGAGACGAGCCCGAGGGCGAAGCCCGAGGGCGAGTCGAGTGAAAAAAACTTGCCCGAGGGACAAAAAGGCCCCTTGACCGGTACAACGTAATTTTTTTACCGGCTGGATTTTTTTTGCCTGCCGCTGAACAGCTGCAATGAGGCCCAGGAGCAAAAGGAAACGGAATGAGCATTCCTCACCACAAGACAACATGCTAAAAGGGTTGTGCTAAGAAATTTCCTCTGCGCTGCGGTCGTCTACCAGGTGCTTGAAGAAGGTTGCGTACTGTGCCTCCGTCGGCTGCTTCTTGGATGGCTTTCCCGAGAGGGGCTTTGGGTACTTGCAGTGAACTTGAATGTAGTCTATGAAGTCCCTCCACACCAACGTGTAACGTTGTCTGGACTTCTCCGGCAGAGCGCTGTCGCTTCTTTCGCCTTCAGAGCTTTCGGGACTGGAGTCGCTGACTCCTTCTTTCTTCACCTTCGGCATTTTGTGGTCTTGTTTCCTTTAATCCTGTAGGTGTTGCTATGAAAATGTCTCCAGGGACAAAAAAAAACTTTTTGTCCCTGGAGGGACAAAAAGCTCCCTTATTGTCCCTGGGCCTCATTGTAGCTGTTCAGCGGCAGGGACAAAAAAAATCCAGCCGGTAAAAAAATTTTTTTTTTCTGACCAGCCACCGTGGTGACCACCTTAGAGAGTGACAGGTAGCGTCCCCCCTCCACAGTGAAAATAGCCTGTACATAGGGGGGGGGGGGGGGGGGGGGGTCAGGTCAGATTCTGCCAACGACTCCGCAATCTGGCCGCTTAGGGCCACCCCTGGGGGGGGGGGGTCAGCCGGCTGATGGATGGATGGATGGTTCTTAACAAGATGCCTGGGGGGGGGTAAATGACAACGAATTATACTGATGTAAAAAATGCGGGCGTTTCCAGGCCTACGAGCCTTCACTATCGAGTATGCTCTATTCTAACTCGTGTATCCATTGTGCTACAGTGTTTAGCACCTTGCCACAACAGGGATCTCATCCAAAGAAACCACATGTTCGGGGCCGCGGACAAGCAGGAAGAGTCAATTTAGTCCGACGAACGACTCCCTGTACTGTACTAATGAAAGTGCCGCTCGCACTTGTGGCGTGCATGTCCTGGCATGTGTACGGTCAGTGTTTCTACGAAGAGACGGTGCTGGAAGAGTGCCCAGAGCAGATTATGACTCTAAATGACTGCGAAGCAGCAGCCGTTGCGCTCGGGCTTCCCCATTCAGGCGCGCCGACCTTTGGTGCCGGCCCGGTAGAACAAACTGGCTGCTTATACCTTCCGCCAACACAGGAGCTGTACGTCGGTATCATAGCCTCGCATCCTCTCGACCCTTGTTCAGACCCCAGAGCGCGCTGCCTGTGCTCGAATTCCTCTTGCATAACTGCACCATCCACCGCTGCACCTGCCACTGGGGCACCGACCACTGCGGCCCCGGAAACGAGTGCGCCATCCACTGCTGCGCCTGCCACTGGGGCACCGACCACTACGGCCCCGGAAACGAATGCGCCATCCACCGCTGCGCCGACCACTGCTGCTCCAACAAGTACAAATGCGCCATCCACTGCGGCGCCGACCACTGCTGTCCCAGCAAGTACAAATGCACCGTCCAGCACAAGTTCACCCCTCACTGCCGCGCCGGCCACTGCGGCACCGGGAACTGCTGCGCCATCGATTGCCGCAACCGACGCACCATCCACTGCCCCATCCACTGCCCCATCCACTGCCCCATCCACTGCCCCATCCACTGCACCATTCACTGCACCATCCACTGCACCATCCACTGCCCCATCCACTGCCCCATCCACTGCCCCATCCACTGCCCCATCCACTGCACCATCCACTGCACCATCCACTGCACCATCCACTGCCCCATCCACTGCCCCATCCACTGCCCCATCCACTGCCCCATCCACTGCCCCATCCACTGCCCCATCCACTGCCCCATCCACTGCCCCATCCACTGCACCATTCACTGCACCATCCACTGCCCCATCCACTGCCCCATCCACTGCGCCATCCGCTGCGCCTGAAGCGTCACCGCCAGGCACCGCGACTGCGCTGCCGCGTTTCGTGCCGTCGGAAAAGTCACCAGCACCTGGACTTTCTCTTGTCGGCATACCGCCGGACGCGCTAAGTGCAGATACGCCGGAAGACACCGAAGATTCTGCGTCTCGCGCCGTCATTTACTGCTCGGTCGTCGCAGGGGCTCTCGAAGGATCTTCAGGAGCAAACCTTGCCAGCCTTCTTGGTCTTAGCTGCCGGGTATGCTTCTTTGCAACCTTCGGGTGCTGATTTCAACGCTTTTTAGATCACCCCCCACACAGACGAAGGAGGACGGAGGCTTTCCAGAGCGCAAGAAATCCTTCTGAGGGTAACTCTGGGCCCACAATTGGGAGAGGTAATCTGCAATGTTGTCTTGCGGCATGAAGCTCGTGAAGCCGCTGCCCGCCCTAATTATTCTGCCGTGGAGGTTCAGGGGACGCAGGCTTCACCTAGCTGCTTCACCTCAGACTTTCTTTTGTATAAGCACCTGCTTTGTAGGAAATACTTGAGGAGGCTGCCAGCTGCAAAAGATCAAAGGAGGTAAATGTGCTGTAGCCCACACGAAACACAGGTGAATCTGGGTTTAGTGGCGGCCGTAAGCGTTCAACAAAAAAAACCCATTTTGTAGTTGTATTGTTTCTCCCCCTCTAGCCTCCTTCGAAGTAAGCACAAGACAGCCCCTCGAGTATTTTCGTGTGAAGAAGCTGCACATCATCAAGAAGTTCTACAGCCAAAACATTGCAACTTTCTTTTGATAGATTAGCTGTTCCCGACAATCTAGAAAAAAAAAGGCCCCCCTCGGACGATATAATTATCCTAGATTATACCGGGGCGCGTGATATACGTGCCTGTTGCTCCCGAGAAGACACAGATCGGAAAAGATCGGTCACGAAACCATCAAAATACCACCTCGGATCCCAGAAAAGGTTGACCCCCACGGCCCCTTCTTTCGCACCCCACTCCAGGCAAATTACCATCACCCTATGAACGCACTGCAGAACTGGGATGGCGGGGACTGAAAAACAGGGATGCTGCTAAATCTGCGGTGCGAAAACCTGGAGAAAGGTTGCTTCGTTTCCTCAGCCCGTGTCGCGCGTGCTCGAAGTGAAGAAGAGACTGGCATAAGGAATTAATGGAAGTGCCTGCCACGTACACCTTCGGACTACGACTACAACTGCAGCGGCAACAACTACGACTGCAAGGTGCAAGGTTCCAAACAACGACGGCAAAGACTACGCCTTCAAGCTGCCCGAATTGAATGCTCGTGGTGAATGCTCCTTTCTATGCACCCCCAGAAGTCTCTGCTTCGGGTGCTACAAAGCGTGCCTTTCAGCGGAGCAGAACTCATCTGCCTCTCGATACCCTGTGGAGGTTGCACAGGGGCCACACTCGACGAACTTGCGACCAGGAGAGTGAAGATTCAAGTGGTTCTGGCACTGATTCTTGCTGTCTCTGACTCTGACTCAAGTTGCGAAAGTTCAGCTTCCAAGGAAGCAACTGCAACTCAACGCGAGTGCACGAGCTGCGGCAACCTTGGTCACAACTGCAGAACGTGGCCGGTTTCACGAAAGCACCAGCACGTGCAGCACAAATTCTTCCGAAGCCAGTTCTGAGGAAGCCAGCCCACCCAGCGCACGTGCACGACTTGTGTACAGCCAGGACACAACTCGAGAACTTGTGATCCTTCCAACACATACATGGCGCTAACCACCACTTCACCACTTCATCATGGCACTCCCTGCTCGCCGCTTCACCACTTTATGCCGTACTACGCCATTTCACCACTTCATTGTCGCCACTTCATGCCTTTCTGCGCCACTTCACCGCTTCATGCGTTTCGGCAGCACTTCATTGTGCTGCGCCACCACTGCAAAATGGGTTCTCAGAGATGAAATCAGAAAACAAGCACGAACAAACATGCCGGCAACTGCTCTTGTGCGTCGGCGTGGCTTGAACTCGTGCTTCCTCAACGCGGCACTGCATGTCCTTTCCGCAGGAGTTTTGGATGTCTCAGTTTGAGACCTCTGGCTAAATAAGTGTGGCTCTCCTGAGTTTACAGCAGCACTTCAAGTATGAATGCTTGAAGTGCTGTACCTGCGAAACCCGTTCGGCGATTCACTCAGTGAAGGCCCTGCCCCTTGATCTTCAGAGACGTTGGTCGGCCCTTGGAGACATTCGATCTGGGCGAATAAGTGGAAATGCGTTGCGCGCAGGCTGACTGCGATGGAGGGTTGGGTTCCAAGCCAGCTACTGCTGAAAAGCCACACAAGGTGCTCAAACGTTGCTGCCAGTAAGACTGACTGCTGCTGACAAGCTGAGGGGGAAAAAGTGTATACTACCTCGGATGGCACCACAGCTCGTATATTTTTTGGATGCGGACAGAGTCAGCGGCGGGCGAAGATGGCTGGCTCATTAATGTCTACGCTCCACACTCGGCGGCCAGGGTGACTGAACAACACGCACATCAGTTGGCTCTCAGTACTTTGTTGGATCGTGTCCGCGACAACGAGTACTGTGTAGTTGCGGGCGACTTCAACGCTGCACAACAACCCGGCGAAGGCAACGCGAGACATGACCGGCTTGGTTGGTGCGCATTTGTTGCACACTGCTGCAGTAGCGCAGCTTCAGGCACACGTGGTCAATCATGCAATTTCTCCACGTTGGTCGCGCGCTGTGTTGTCTCATGGTCGCTGCACTTACGAGATCATTAGCGGGCATGAGGTCGCCTAGGCACCTTGATGCCTTCGCCACTTCAGGCGAGCGCCGGTGTCCCGCACTTTCTGGCGCCTGTGGTTCAGTAACCTCGTCTCCGATCACAAAATGGTCGAGGTGACCCTTCAGGTCAGATACGCGGACGCGAGGAGGCCGGCACCCCCAAAGCCCGACTTCGCTAGCGTCGCAAGGAGCGCGCCACTAGAAGCGAAGATAGCAGATACTCTCACCCGTGCAACCACGTATGAGGAGTTCTGCAGTTTGTCACGGCCCCTTGTTGGTGAGCATCCGCGGCTACCGACACCAGAGCTCGAGAAAGCCTTGCTGGGACCGCCGGAAGGAGGCAACGCGGACTACAACGCTGCAGCCGCACGCCCTGTAGCCACTTTGCTGTTCTTTGAAGAACATCGGGGTGACAGCCCCCACGCAGCCTGGAAGGCCCTTTCCTGCCTATGGAAGAGTCGTGCCTGTCTCCCCCCTCTGTCAAAGGGGGAGTACGATGAGCACTCCGAGCTCTCCGCAGACAACACGGTGATTGTGAGGACACATCCACGATACCACGACCTTGACTTGAAACCTTGACTGGAAGACAGAACCGCCCACGATCTCTGAAGTTGCGGGTGCCTCTCGTAGGCTTAAGGTCAGCAAGGCGGCTGGTCCGGATGGAGTTCCGAACGCATGCTTGGGCGTCCCTGACGTACAAGAAAAGGTCACCGAGTTTTGTCGGGAGGCGTGCATGCAGGCACCGCCTGCAGAGTGGATGCGGTCTGAGACCCAACCACTCTACAAGAAAGGCAACCGGCGTGTTTTAGGAAACTAACGCCAAGTCACCCTCGCATCGTGCTGCGGGAAGCTGTACAACGCAGTAATGCGAGGGAGAATCCGGAGGCTCTACGTGACCAAATCGGGCAAGTTGGCAGCGTCCTTCTTCTAACACAAGGGGGAAGGCCCGGCAGGGGCACGTCTGAACACGTCCTCTGCCTGAGGAGCGTAGTACAGCAGATCAGGATGGAAAAGGAAGGCGAAGCTGTTTTAGTGTTCGTAGACTATCAAGACAGCCCCGGACTAGCCATTACTAATACACCAAAGAAATTACTCACACCCACATAGCCCTTACTTGCTCTAAAAGTGCGCATTTAACAATGTCACGGAGACCCGGAAAAGTCCCGGCATCTCAAGCGAATTTTAACTCTACAAGAAAATTAGTTTGGCGCTTTCTTTCTTGTTTGTGCGCACTAGCGGAACTCACCTGCTTTGGTAAGTTTCATGTAGTACGCTGCCAACTTCTAATTTTAGACTAATCTTTGAGTGAAATGTCGTACATGTCCGACATAGTTCAAAAGTTGTCGTACATGTCCGACACAGGTTCAAACGTTGTCTTATATGCCCGACATAGTCTTGCGACTACATGTCCGACATCGTTTCATTAGGTGTCTTACCACCTGGTCCGGGCTCCTGGTAAGTTCCCCGAAACTCCCCGACACTCCCCCGAAACTCCCCGATACTCCGATTTTTGTGGGAAAAAGTGGGGCTGCCGGTGGGTGGGCAGGTGTACAGGTTGGTAGTTGAGTAGACAGATGGGTGGATGGGGGTGGGCAGGTCGGTGGATGGATGAACAGGTGGGTAGTTGGGTAGACGGGTGGGTGGATGGGCGGGCAAGTGGGTGAGGTGTGCTTCGGACGCGGCTCTCTTGAGCCGTCCGTGTTCCTCCTCCTCCGATCCTCTTCCTTGGCCACCTCGACAGCTCGCAGGGCGTGTCTTAACACCGTGCGAGAGAACTCGGATGCATCTACCAACTGTAGCTTGGACTCCTAGGCAGTTGTTGAGGCATACCCTGCAGCCTGCGGATTCAGAGGGCCTCAAGGCGAACCAGCAGTTGCTGGAAAACCTGCAGGACCTGCCTTTGAGTCCTTGAACACAGGGAGGAGTCTGAACAGGACGCGTCTTGTCACTGACTTGTGCATGTGCGCAGGTTCAACCATGACTTTTTTTTGTATAAGCACCTGCTTTGTAGGAAATACTTGAGGAGGCTGCCAGCTGCAAAAGATCAAAGGAGGTAAATGTGCTAAATGTGCTGTAGCCCACACGAAACACAGGTGAATCTGGGTTCAGTGGCGGGCGTAAGCGTTCAACAAATCTTTCCACTTCGAGCCAGGAGTGTGGTGTTGTCGGCGCCCAGCAAAATGCACCAAGTGTTATGTCTGAAGACAACACTGACAAGGCAGGTTTCTTCTCAGGAAACTACGCACACTTCTTATGCCAGGGAGTTTTGAAGCCGCGAGTGCCCTTTGGCGAAGGCAGAATCGAAGCGCGTGCGAAACACGAAGTGACCAAGTCTGACAAAGTCGTCAGAAAGAACATCAACAAAGAGCGTATCGCCCGCCTTGTTGCGAAGTACGGGCAGTCCTTTGTCATTAAGCAGTGGAAGCGCGATCCGTCTAACCGACGAGTTACCGATGCAACTGCTGTGAGATTCTTCAAGCAGTCGAACCCTTCTCCAAGCCACCGAAAAGAGGCAGACGCCATCCTCACAACCGAGGAAGAAAATCTACGTAGCTCCTCACGGCTGCCCGAAACGATGAAAGAGAAAACATGGACCATCCCGCCATCCAATGTCGGTCAATGCCGGCAAGAGTTGACAAGGTGGTACAGCTTCCTGTTGCCGTAGGAAGTGGCATGTCAAAGTGAAGCTGCTTGAGCCGAACCAGAAATTTGCTGAGTTGAGCTGGCTACACTGGGATGCTGGAAGGTCGAATTGGCCTCAGGTTTGAGGTGCTTTGGAGGTGGCTGACATTCACTTTTTTCTCTAAGTGCACACAGGCCTCCCCACCCCCAAAAAAACAATTATGGATGGTAAAAATGATGGATAGCCAGCACAGATGGATACTTTTTACTATCCATCAATTTTAGGATAATCCTTAGCGCACTACCAATGCAATGTTAACACAAAACAGCTTGACCGTTTCGGCATCGCGGAATCCGGAGAGTTCAGCCAAGTCTTGCACCCCTCGCTGCTCAGAATCGGATCCGACCACCGTCTTTCACACGCGGCGGGGGCGATCGTGGCCAACCCCATGATCCTCGGCTTCTGCGCCATTCTTCTTTGCGTCGCCGTGCGCGTCGTCCAGCACGTGCGCGGGTTGTCCTCCGACTATGCCCTCGCGCTGATGTCGTCGCCGGGGACGCTGACGATCCCCTTCGTTTTGCTCCTTCCCGGGACCGGCGTCGCCGGCATGTTCCTCACGCTCCACGCTGAGAACTTGTTCGTGAAGGCCCTGGGGGCGGCTGTGTGCGTCCTGTGCGTCCTCACTCCGCTGCTGACGCACCGACTGATCGTCCGGAAGATTCCGGGCAAAGTCCTCTACGTCAAGGACCCGTTCCTCCACCCCGAGGATTCGTACGCGCAGGAGCACCTGCTGGCTTCGGCCGAGGCGGAGGCGCTTTTCGCCGCCCCCGCCATGCGGGGATGGCGGCGCCGCCTGTACATTTTCGTCTTCGGCGACCTCATCGCGCTCGACCGCGACGAACACGCCGTTTTTTCGAGGAAATACGGCGCGTTTTGTGACAAGTACCGGCCGGGGTGCGCGAACAGCCGGTGCTGGGAAACCGCGAACGTCGTGTCGATCTCGATGCTCAGCGCGTGGCAGGGGGCGAGCCCCATGGAGTGCACGGTGCGGAACGGCTTGATGTGCCTTTCCCTGCTGCTCCTCGCGCTGTACTTCGCGGCGCGCACCCCGTTTTCGGCGCCCAGCAGCACCCTTCTGTCCTTCGCCGCCGCCGCCACCACCATCCTGAGCGTCGTGCTCTCGACCATCGGCAATTGGCAGCTCGACCGGGCAGGGTACGACCACTACATGGAGGCGGGGCACCAGCTCCTCCTCGTCAGCAGCGTGATCGTCATTTTGAAAACGGTCGTCGAATTATTAGCCCTCGCGTACGGCCACCACATCAAGCGGCGTGCCCGCGTCCGAAACCTCTGCCGGGCGGACCCCATCGCCTTGGAAGAATGGCGGTGGGACACCACCGACAACGGAACCGCGGCTTCCCCAGACTCGCCGATTTCCCCGGCGACGACGACGGCCAAAAGTCACTTCGACTTCGCCGGCGCGGCGCCGCTGCTCCCTCCGTCGGCGCTTTCCGCGGAGGACTCGTCGACGCCGCCGGACTACCTGCGCCGGACGAGGTCGGCGAAGAAGCGGGGCGGCAGCCAGCGAACCTTGACGGGGTCGTGGGAATCTACCCTGAACACACTATCCTTCACCGCTAACCTGCAGCACGGGTTGCTGGACAACCGCGACGAAGTCTGACTCCATCTTACTGGGAGCTGTGTGCAAAGAAACGACAGGACGTACTTGGTACGTTAGAAGCAATGTGAGGATGCCTAAGACAAGTACTAAAAGCAATGGATCGTGCTGCCTAAGCCTGTCAATGAACACACACAGTTGTCTGGTGCCAGGACCCAGCGGTAATTCCCGTTTCGTTTCGTTTGTGCGTGCCGGTTGCTTATATTTCCCCTGTGTCCGCAAGCTGTGCAGGGCAGGCCCCAATGCATTGGAAGATAATCGAGATGGGACGTCACCGACGACGGCACTTCGATGAGACGATGCCAACAGGGGGAGAGGGGGGTTTGTGTCAGAAATATTCTGGCGAAGTACGATGCTGTGCATGTGGCATGCGATCTATCTTTCTGAGGCCAAAATGGGGGCCCAAATCCATCCGGGAAGCCTTCTTCTGAGCATAGAACCCGGTGTAGAAGTCCCTGCTGGTTACAGTTCGTTACGACCCCCTGTAGGCATCCATCCATATCATATTGACCCAACCTCAGTACGCGGTTCCATTTTCTTCCTCCTTTTTTTTTTACGGCAACGAAAAAAAAAAAAAAGGGACTTTTAAAGTTATCGACACAGCGCGCAGGCAATACAATGGAACGACCCGTACCAATGCGCAGCGTGCACGGGCGACGACCAATCTTGACCGTCTGGGAAGGAGGCCGACCATTTGGACGAACGACACCAGTCGGACACAGCTCTGGACGGGCTACGAGCAACCTGCGCACATGTAGAGTGACATGAGAGGGCAGCGACGAACGCGAATTTTAAAGGATATTTCTATTTCAGATAGTCAACCTCGGCAACTGGGCCAGGATGGCCGCCTCGCATCGACTACCTTAACAGGATGAAGAACCTAGGCGGACGGCTCGGAGACCTCAAGGTCGAATGCGGGTTTGGCGTCGTGCGATAGCGCACGTGACACCGCGCTCGCAGGCCTGCGAGACTAGCGTCGCGAAACCGCTCCGATTCATCCCATCGCAGACTTGAGGATTTCCGTGAATAATCGAAAGTTCAAGGAGAACGGAACGTTCTAATAGTTAGCAGGTAGTCCCAGAAATAAAAAAATGTTTGTGCCTCCGAGAGCGGCAAAGGAAAGGTCCGCCCCAAATCGTCCCATTCCGGACGTCTTGGAGAATAATGTAGTGCCGGCGCACATCCTTAGCAGAGGAAAATAAGCCCGATTAAACTGGACATACGTGTCCGGCTCGTCGGAATAGGGTTTGGTGATCTAACACAGCACGCTGCCACCCGATGCTTTTTGATATAGACAAACAAGCTTACCATCATAAAAAGCGACAGCGCGCATCCAGCTTCCGCCTTCGCTTGCTTTTCTTGCTCAACAAGATTCCGACTTTACGTGCATGCTACCCGTGTCCACATGTGGCCCGTATCAAACACAACGATCCCGTTCCCCAAGCAAATTTTGACGTGGGGCGGCTTTAGATTTACATCTAGAAGCGACGCCTCGAGAAGACATCAATCTGTTGGCAGGGATCCGTCAACGAAAAGGAAAAACGCGCACGTGCAAAGCTGAACTTCACGAAACAAACAAGCAAAATGTCGAAAGCCACCAATATCTGTACGCCCATACGGACATACGTCGGAGACACAAAAAAGAAGAAAAAAGCCAATATTGCGCAGTTTTTTCCATTCCATCTCTTGTTGCGTGTTCTGTAGCACCACACCGATTCACAGAAGTGGTCGCCGTTTGCTTCATTGGAAATAGCGTACACAAATCTTCGAAATGCGTCCTTCATCGGGCAGAAGTCCTGCTCCGAGCTCTCAACGGATATCTGAGGTTTGCCATGGAGCCCCCCCTAGGCATAGTGGTCAAACGATTCGCATGCGATAATAATTATCGCATTATCGCACAAGATTATCGCACATAATCGGCATGCGATAATATGCGATAATCCATTATACTCTATTTGTACCCCTGTAGGGGTGGGTTCCGGAAAAGCTTTGTGGCTTTCTCTGGGGTTTGTAGCAAGAGTGCTATGAGAGCCTGTCCTTTCTGGCAACCACATCCAGATTCCGTTGCCGCCCCATCGATCGTGCCAGCTGGTACTACGACAGCTGAAGTTGTCCAGATGCTCCCCAGACGCAAGAAGCACACTGGGGGTCTCCAGAGGACAGTGTCATTCTGGAACTTGACAAACCGCCGAAACAAGACCTACGAGGGAAGACCATGTTCGGCGAGCCCCAGTGAAACAGCCGGAACCAGACAAAAGCCCGGCGTGAGAGATGTCCACGCACCGGCACCAAAACGACTTAAGCGTTGGTGACACGGGAGCCTCAGCCTTCCCCGGGAAGTGGCGACAAGGTTTATGCTCTTTACGCTGCCTGGATACGCCACAAGGAGGACGAAACTGCTGTTAAACGGCATAGAAGCAGCTTGCCTCCAAGGACCGCTGGAACGAAGCCAAACCCGTGTGTCCGCAGGACGTACCCTTCGCTCAATGGAAACTGAAGTTTCTCATCAAGGCGTTACGTAGACCGTTGGCCGTGCAGTCACAAAGAAGAAGAGAGCCCACAGCGCTACAATGCGCGATCCCCCGCGAGGCGAGCTCACCCGCCAGCCAGAGATTGACATTGCAAGAGGCATCTGTCTGTCGTCGGGTTGCTGACGATGGTCTCGGCCATGAGTAGGGTACGGAAGTGGGTGCGAAGTCATGATATGGCAGGCGGCGCCCTACCAGTGCAAAGGTTGTTTCGTTGGACGACTTCCGGATGAAGCAGGAGAAAATACAAGGAACTGTGAGCTTGATAGACACCCACAACGTCACGGCACGGCCTACGGCGGCGGCTAAACGCCTTGATGGGAAACTTCAGTTTCCATTGGGCGAAGGGTACGTCCTGCGGATACACGGGTTTGGCGTCGTTCCAGCGGTCCGAGCAAGCTGTTTCTATGCCGTTTAACATCACTTCTGTCCTCCTTCCAGCTGCAAAACGTGGGTGGTGTGTGAATCTCGGCATTGTACACCTTGTCGCCACTTCCCGGGGAAGGCTGAGGCTCCCGTGAGGCTCCCGTGTCGGCAAAGCTTAAGTCGTTGATGAAGACAACGAAAGAGAGCTTGCACGTTTGTTGACCAAGAAGGGATCGAGCCATGCATTAGGTGATACTGGTAGTGGTCGGATGTCAGTTGTCGAAGCGTCACGGTAGCATGGCGCGAGTGAGAAGGGCTCACGACGAGCTCCGCCGACTCGTTTTCTCACTTACTGCGCCTGTCAAGCCATCCTGCCTCGCTCCGGGTGCCCCAAAGGATTCTGCGATAATGTGCGATAATCGTGCGATAATCATTATCGCACATGCGATAATCTGCGATAATATGCGATAATACGCGAGAATATGCGATAATCGTGCGATAATGCGAATGAAAATGCGATAATCGGCGCCAAAATCCCAAATGCGATAATCTGCGATAATGCGAATTGTTTGACCACTATGCCTAGGGCTATGGTGGCTGCATACGGCTGCATACGCTGTATGCATACGTATGCTATGCATACGTATGCATACGGCTATGCATATGGCTGTGACTTCTCTAGCAATGCACCTCCTTCGTCCAGGACGAAGGGGAAGTCGAAAAGGATACTTAAAAGCAGAGTTTCGTGAGTGTCGACGGAACCTATGTCCGCCGCAACCCGGGGTGCACGGACAAGTGTGTTCACTCCCGTAAGCCGACGCCGCGCTCCGATGAGGCAGCCGAAGGCTGGTTGTCTCAGGATCTGCTGAGCAACGGGCGGCGGAAAGGCCCGCCCACGTGGTGCGGGCCTTTTCCGCCAGCCCGTTGTGGGCTGTCGTGCGCCATGAAGCATGCTCGTTCAGCGCTTCGAGCTGGCGTTCGACGTCGTCGGGGAAAAAGCGAGGCAGACATTGACCGTGGCACGCATCCTCATCGACCTGCTTTCTACCTCGTAGTCTACCACTTGCCAGTACATTGCATTGTTACACGGTGAGGTCCAGCCTCAGAAACTGCAGCCAAAGAGGGCGCGAGTCACACCTAAAAAGCGTGTGACACCCGCTTTTTCAACTCCAGCTTTAACTCCAGTTTCTGGGGGGCTCTGGACTCCACCGTGTTCACTCGTAGGCCCGTCATGCAGCAGCCAGAAGGCCGGGCTGGCCTCACACAGCCCCACATATGCATACGTATGCGTATGCATATTTTCAAATCTGCATACGCATACGTATGCACGTATGCAGCCAGCCCAGCCGCCCCCCCCCCCCCCCCCCCCCCCCTCAAACGCCGCGGGGGGACCTCTCGCAAAAACAACCCGCCTACGATCTGAGGCCTCTGACACAGTGTACAGAGGTCGAAAACCAACTGCCCATGGCACAACCGACGAAGAAACGCAGCCGGTACAGGTAGGGAGACGGTTAAATCGCATTAACTTCGCCCCGCTGTACCACAAGACATCGGCAACGAGACCGGGCAGAGTCTAGGCTTGGTGCCATCCTGCCCCCGTGCGGCCTCGCTACTACAAACCGGGAAAACCCCCAACCAAGATCACAAAACGCACCCTCCGAACAAAGCGCGCTAAGACTTGAGCTTAGCAACAAACCGACATCCCTAACAACAACACCGTGTACGTCGCGTGAAGAGTACCGCCGATAATCCAGAACAGCAACCCGCTCACCACCCAATCCCACTACCACCCCCTTGTACAGTGCACAGCCTCCCTCAAGCAATTCAAATCAGTTCCGTTACGTTCCGTCAACGCCTCAGCCGACGCATTCTACTACCCCCGGCAACCCCGATCCCTGTACAGAGCACCACCCTTTACGATACGGACCCGGCCCCACAATCCTCGCAAGAGCTTCGCGGTCAACATGGTACGTTTGCCACCAGCTGACGCGGACATGCGGCGACGCCCGGAGTTCGCAAAGCCCTTTCTCGCACCATTCTTCCAAACTGACTGTGTACGTGGCAAAACGGAGAAGACGACACAGATAGATTGGCCGAAGTGGAAAGAGCAGGGCGAGCTGTTTACGGCCCGGTTCCAGAAGAGGTATCGCAGGCTCCTAGACCACACGTACGCGACGATGAGACTCCAGCGCCCGACAGACGCGAGCAACTACCGCGCTACGGGTCTCATCTACGGACTAGTTGATGCCCACGCCAACCTGCTGTACATCGGCAAGACGAGCAAGACGATGCAGGAGCGGGTTACAAAGCATTGGTCTGGCCGGAACACCAAGCAGGACAGGTTCAAGCGACACTTGCAGAACCTCCCCTCGCCGCCTTACGCGTTCATCCTCTACGACGTCCCAGAAGCGTTCTATGCGGCTGGGGGTAACTTCGACAAAGTTGCCGAGCCGATAGAAATGGCTTTCATCGCGAGGCTAAAGCCGCAGTTCAATATGGTTAGTACTGCAAGCGGCTTTAACAAGCGAGGTAAGAAGCCGCGATCTGCTCCGTCGTTCAAGGGCAAACCGGACAGCGGGCAGTCTACCCCGGAATATCCTCGAGAGCGCGGAGACGCCTGGGTGCATGTGAAGGATGGGCAGATCCACGTGGACCAAAGTCGAGGCCGATACTTCGGCATCCGGAAGCAGCTGCATTACATGTTCGGACTCGATGAGGACACCCTACGGGCATACGACGTGAACCCGTGGATGAAGAGCCGCGTTTACAGAGTTCGTACCTGGGTGCGAATGTTCATGGTTGAGCACCTGCAGCACCCGAAGGTAGCAATCCTGGACGAGCTGCTCACGGCGAGGCTTAGTGAGATCAACCATCTTGCGAAGAAGAAAAAGAGTGCAGCACGAACGCCTTGGTTCTGCATACGGCAGGTGAGCAAGATGATGGATGAAAGGAAGCTAGCCGCCGTTTTCCGTCACGATACCGAACTCCGTGAAATGCTCGCGGACTCAACGGACTTCGTGAACACGAGGGTTTCCACGTCGCTTAATCCTCCCCTCGGGGTCCTTCTGTCAAACTTTACGGATGTTTCGCGACAAACAACTGCTGCCCCGGCCCCTCCCCCTGGTGAATGCCCTTGCCAACGCTACCTTCTAGACGGATACCACATCCAAGGGCATGCGTGCGGGCAGGCACACCTCCTCAAAACGTCGAGCGAGCTAATTTCGCTTTTTGACAAGGGTCGCAAGTTCCGACCGGACGGTGGGGAAGAAGCCGTTTGCAGGGAGGTCGACAAAGCTGTGACCCAGTTCGTTGAGGAGCAATTCAAGGACGCCCCTCCGCACTTCGCAAGGATGCTACGGAGGAAGATACTAGCCACGGTTGACCTCTCCCGGGTGGGAGCCGATCCGGAGCTGACGGCTGGAGCGCGTAAAAAACTGTTGGAGTTGCAGGAACATCTCGTGATCCTGCCCGTGGACAAGAGCTCGCATGATTTCGGCTTCGTGTGTAAAAGATTTTACAACCAGGACTTACACGCGAAGGTCAATCACAGTACGAACTACTCCCCGAGCGAAGAGACGCCTCAACAAGTCATTGCGAGGCACAAGGCCTACCTCGGACGGGAAGGATTACACTCATCGAACGTCCTCCCATACCTATATGGCACCCTGAAGCTGCACAAGGAAGTGACGTCCATGCGGTACATCGCTGGGGTTTCGCGGAAGAACTGTGTCGACTCCGACTCCGAGGCGGCCGATGCTGGACGGGACGCCCGCCCTAAGACCACGTTCTCGTCTACGACGGACGCGCAACTGGACCTGACCGGCTTGCTGAAGGCGATCATGAGCATCCTCCGGCGGGAAGACGACATTCGGTTCAACGCGACTGGGTACCGGTACTTCTGGATCACGGAGTCGAGCGACGACACGGCCTTCTTCCTGAAGACACACGCGGACGAACTCGCGCAGCTGGACGCTGGTACATTTGACTTCACAACGATGTATGACCAGCTGGAGCTTGAGGAGCTTCTTAATGCGGTTGCGGACACGATTAATGAGGCCTTCGCGGCGGAGGCTGCACGTTTGAACGTGGACGCGGGAAGACTCGTATTAGTACGTCCGAAGAGCCAACACGGGCCGACTCGTAAGAAGCGCTGTTTCGCCTTTAAGGTAAACACGGAGGTACGGTCACATGAAGCAGCGTATTCGGCGCAGGAGCTCAAGACCCTCTTGTCTTTCTGCCTGGTGAATACCTATGTTCTGGTCAATAGGGTTCTCATGAGGCAGACGCTAGGCATCCCAATGGGTGCGAACGCTTCCCCGGACATCGCCAACCTCTTTTGCTATGCGAAAGAGCGAAAATACATGATGCGACTCTTGGAAGACGGGGACACGCAACGTGCGGCATTGCTTAGCCTGACACGCCGCTTCATTGACGATCTGTTGTGTTTCGGCACAAAACCCCCACCGGAATCTGTGTACAACATGAGGTACAAACAGACAAACGCCAAGGTTGGGGACGCCACTTTCCTTGGTATTCGGATTCGACATGAAGTCTCCGAGATGTCCGGGAGGAGATACATGCGCCTGTCAGTCCTCGACAAAGCGAAGGCATACCGATACCAGCCCTTGGCGTACACATCCGTGCTCTCCACGGCTCCATCGAACTTTGGGTCGAGTATCCTCATCGGAGCGCTTGTGCGTAACGGCAGGATTGCGAACAACCTCCATGACTTTAAGACCGAGATGAACAACACGGTGCTGAAGCTCATGAGACGGGGGTACCGCAAGAGTGTCTTAAAAAGTGGGTTTCGTAAATGGTTACTAGACACGTACCCAGAAGCGAAGTTCGGTGATCACTGCGAGAAGATCCGTGCGCACTTCGTGTGGCTCGTACATGAAGTGGAACGCATTCTGCAGATGCCCGACTTGGAGTCCATCGACCAAGCGGTCGAGAGGCTGCTCGCTGAGAAGGCCTTCGTGAGATACAGGGACCGTCCTCGACCTGGCACACGAACGGAACGAGATACGCCCGATCGGCCTTCCACTGCGGCTCCGAAGCAGCGTCGTGATCTTGTGCCCCAGGATGGGACGACTAAAGGAAAGCGCAAGCGCAGAGACGATGAGGCTGCTCAGCCTGGACCGAAACGGCGCTGCGACGTGTCCCATGCAGTGCCTGACATGCTGGAATCATCACCCGCTGTCGGCCGCCAAGCTGTCATTTGTATCCAACGGCCCTCCCGCATGTTCGACCCGTCACCGTTTGAACCTGCCGGCCTCCCGAACCTTGGGAATACTTGTTTTCTCAATGCGGTACTGCAGCTCTTGTTGCGTGTGGAACCGATCGAGAACATGTATTACAGTCTTGCGCAGAATCCTCTGAATTTCCGGGGGTTCCTGAAGGAGTTCTTGACGTACTTCGTCCTACTGGTAAGCTCGCGCTCGGGGAGGAGCCAGCTCAGCCAAGACAGCCGAAGGATAGGGGCTGAAACAATCCTCGCCATGCTCCCAATGTTCTGCGATGCGCGACAGCACGACGCGCACGAGGCTTTGGTTGCAATTCTGGATAGGACAGACAGCTCCCTAGGGCCGGACGAGACGACGGAGGCTTGTCCGGATTGGCGGCTTTTCCAGACGTGCCTGGAAAACACGATGACGACAACAACACGATGTATCGCCTGTGGCGCCACATCCACCCGTCATCAACTGGTACGGTGTCTTCAAGTCCCTCGTGGAAGGCCGGTGGAGGACGCATTCTGTGTTCGTGGAATTATGAATCCGGAGAGGAGGTGTGACTGCGGAGCTGCTGGATCCGTTGTGGAGACCATGAACGTGCATGTGGCGTCCGAGTGCCTGCTGTTGCAGTTCGGCATTTACGCAAGCGATGGTGCGAGACTACGGAATGACGCTTCCCTACCGCTCCTCCTGCGACTGCCGGACGGCACACTACGCCTTTCCGCGGTGGTTGTACACACGGGACAAAATACGACAAGCGGCCATTTTGTCACATACGTCTTGCAAGGGATGCAATGGACGCTTTTCGATGACGAACGAGTCTTGCACGTCGACAACGTTCCTTGGACTGACATATACCTCGCCGCATACGTACGAATCCCCAATGCGTCCCACGAGGTGGTCGAACGCTTGCCATCACCTACTATGATGGCAACAACAGTCCCACCGCAGGTCCCGCTGATACCTTCTAGTCCGCCCTGTACCGACGCGAATCTGGCATCTTGCCAACCCATGCCCTCCGACGCTGCTTTGGCAGCACACGACCAGCCACCTGAACAGCCCAAGGACCCCCCGGAACTGCGCTGCAAGCGCTGCTTCACCGACCGCACCAAGGACGGTCGATTGTTCCGGGGCCTCAGAGGCCTGCATGTGCACGAACGTCTCTGCACGTACGTCAACTTCGGGGAGTGATGTATGCCCTGCGGAACAGCCGGAATCTCGGCCTAGCGGGGCTGAGTTCAGGTACGGTGCCCACTGTAAATAAGAGGACGCATTGCTGAAGTGCTGCGTCGGCGACGTTTGCTTTTCGTGCCGCGTCTGATGACGACCTGCCGACTTGCGTTTAATGTACTGGAGGTTCGTTAAAGACCGCCTGGCCGTGTGCTAGGCGTAGTTTAAGGTTGTACTGATCTACAAACAACCACTTACGAGCTTGTCAACCCCACCGATTTTCTATCTTCTTTCCCCCTCCCCCTTTTCGACGTTGCTGTTGACTAACGGTTAGGTCGGACCCTTCCCCGGTGAACATCCCATGAAAGTAACAGTGTTGACTTAGACCGATACGGGCTACATGGCAACCCCTGCTCAACATGTATGCACGTGGGGGGCCCAGGGCCACATTCATTGCGAATGTGTTCGTGGTGTCGGTCGCAGAAGTCTTTTGTTTTGGCTAGCCAAAGAGAGAAAAAGAGCGAAAGAGTACGTACAGTAGTGAGTAGAGAAGAGAACGAGTGTAAAAGAAAGGAGGTAGCACGGACTACCAGGCCAGCGGAGACCACCGCAAAAAGAAATTTTCTTTCCCCTACTTCATCCCACAAAACCATCACCAACAACAACGACCCCCCCCCCCTAGGGCTATGTAGGATGGAAACGTTGGAAACGTTTCCGTTTCCGTTTCCGTTTCCTTCTTTTTGGCGGTGGATGGAAACGCCGTTTCTTTTCAAAAGAAACGGCTGGTATGCCACTAGTATACTGGCTGAAGGTCCGACCGGAAATGTGTTCGAACGGCGGACCCCGCAATCCAGTGGGAAACCATGGACAAGGTGGCTCCGAAAAAGAGGGAGGAAAGAAGCATAAGAGTTGCGACCGCGTGGAGCAGACGCAACCACACGCATCCGGTTGTGATGACTTTGAGGTCTGCAGCTCTTTATACCAATGGCTGTTGTAGCGACGATGCTCTGTTATGCGAGGCCGTTGGCCAACGCGCTGAAGACGATCGGGAAAGCACATCCGCTTCCAATAATAGGCTATACAGATACGGTCGTTCAGGACAGCGGGAGCACCGCCGCGCCACAGGCTACAAGACCGGGGTTTTTCGGCGGCGTAAGACAAAGAGGGAGTGCAATCAGCATCAGGAGGTGAGAAGGGCACACGTATGCCGGGGCAATGTTGAACCCGCCAGAAAAGCGATGGCCACGCAGTAACGTGTGCGCTAAACATCGCTTGCCACAGTGCACCTTGCATACGACGACGGGTGGCAACCGTCACCGGAAGGGGCACCATCGGGCGGTGTTGTCGGAGCATAGACAGCGACGGCAGGAAGAACCCCACCGACAATGCAGAAGAGGACGGCAGATTCAAAAAGCCCCACTCGGCACGGCTGCCGATACAAGTAAACATGAGAACGTGGGTTGGAAGCAGCAGAGGACGAAGTGGTAGGCACAGAAGAGTGGAATCTGGTGTCAGAAAACCTCAGCATCCGCATGTGACGACATTCTGCATCATTAGCTTGTGGTTACCTATTTGCTCGTGTCAGATCGCCGATGAAAGAAAGCGGTGAGCATCAGCGACTGCTCTGCACAAACGAGACCGCGACGACACACAAGAAGGGGCCGAGCCAAGTCGAAGAACAGCCCAGGAAGGGCCCTGAAGAGTCAGAGAGCCCGCCAGAAGACGGAGGAAGAGAAGTGCCCGCTAGTAGATCAAAAGAAGAAGGTGATCCCGCCCTCTGAAAGGAAAGCCAAAATTTGGCTGGAAACGGACACCTGACGGACACACAGAAGGACCCGCGAAGTGGTATCCTATAGGACCCCTCAGCATGACCTTCCAGCGTTTCTTTGAAAAGAAACGGAAACGTTTCCGTTTCCGTTTCCGTTTCCATATTTCGAAAAAACTAAAAGAAACGGCGTTTCCATCCAACTTAGCCGCCCCCCCCCCCCCACCTTTTTTCCCCAGTATACTCTGCCCTCCTCCGTCCTTAAGTGGTTAAACGGCATAGAAGCAGTTTGCTCCGAAGACTGGAACGACGCCAAACTTCGCTCAATGGAGGCTGAAGTTTCCCATCAAGGCGTTAGCCACCGCCGTAGGCCGTAGTCGCGAGGAAGAAGAGGGCCCGCAGCGTTACAAGGCGGCGATCCCCCGCGAGGCGAGCTCACCCGCTGGCCAGAGACCCGCTGCAGCGCCAACTCCAGCGGACATCTCTCTACGGACCCCACATTGCCATGCAACCCACCAGCCAGGCCCATCCCTGCCTGCTGGCGTCGGACCACGCCTCGACGAGGGTATCCCGCTGCTGTGTGTCGAACGTGACCCACGGTTCCCCGACAAACGCCGCCTCACCCCAGCAAGGAACGGAATAACGTCGTCACTCACTCGAACCAGCGACACCCAGCCCAGGGTGCTGTAGGACCCTTCCAGATCCCGCGCACGGTCATCTGTGCCGACTCAGCTGAGCCAAACAGCAGGTGCGTTTTTCTCGCCCACTCCTGTTTCAGCCTGTACGTCTTCGCCGCGGTCGAATTCTACCCCGAGGACGACTGGTTTCGAGCTGGGCTCGAGGACGGATTTCTCGTCGTTGGCACCTTGCGGGCACGCCGCAAAACTCGGTCGCGCATCCGGACAGTCATCAACGAGGGCCCAGTCGTCGTACCTGAGTATCCTATCGTCCCCGGCGGGCTGATGACGAGCGCAGAGTCCTGCGCAATCACGGGCGAGAAAGACCAGCCCATCGTCAGCCGGCGGCACCTATACAGAGCCACGCCCCCGTCGAGGCTTCCTGGCGCGGAGTCCAAAGAAAGCCGGCGTCGACGGTTCTTCCTACTGGGAACTGGAAGAAGTGCGTACGACTTCGACATCATCTTCGCGATGACCTCGTCGAACACACGCAAGAGGCTGAACCTCGGCGGGGGCTCCGTAAGCTCGTTCAGCGGGCGGCCGTCAACGATGGCCCGCGAGGGGGTGTTTGCCCTTTTCAACGGCACAAGCCGGAAGGACGCACTTCAGCGGCTCCGAACGGGGGACGCCTGGTGCCTCGTCCAAGAAACACCTCGACCACGCCTTTTTCAGTGGCATCGGAAACCGATACTGCCACTTTTCATCATTCGGCAGTGGGAAGCGGCTTTGTGCCATGGTTTTAGTAGTAATTTTTAGACTTTGCGTTGCTAAAAACCCCAATGACCTGCTGTTTGGTCGTGACGCTGAAACATTCCCACGATGAATCGTAAAAACCCAACGCTTTCCAGCGTCTGCCCCACCTGGTCCGGGATCCTGGTAAGTTCCTCGAATCACCCCGACACTTCCCCGATACTCAGCCCGATTTTGTGGGGAAAAGTGTGGCTGCCGGTGGGTGGGCAGGTGTACAGGTTGGTAGTTGAGCGGACAGATGGGTGGATGGGTGCAGGTCGGTGGATGGATGAACAGGTGGGTAGTTGGGCAGACGGGTGGGTGGATGGGCGGGCAAGTGGGTGAGGTGTGTACAGGTGTGCAGGTAGGTGTGCTAGTGTGCTTCGGACGCGGCTCTCTTGAGCCGTCGATCCTCTTCCTTGGCCGCAGGGCTTTTCTTAACACCGTGCGAGAGAACTCGGATGCATCTACCAACTGTAGCTTGGACTCCTTGGCAGTTGTTGAGGCGATTCGGAGAGCCTCAAGGCGAACCAGCAGTTGCTGGGAAACCTGCAGGATCTGCCTTGAGTCCTTCGACACAGGGAGGAGTCTGAACAGGACGCGTCTTGTGCATGTGCGCAGGTTCAACCATCATGAGACTATTCTGCTTGCGGTTGCAACGTTCGGTACCAAGAGTTTGCCATTCTTATGTCAAACTCTCCAATTCCCTCTTGGGTTTTGGTTTGGGCAAGACGTATTCACGCCCGCCATCTCCCGATGACCTTCCCACTTCTGACCCCGCTGCAGCAGTCACGTGTAAACCGGGCAGACGCAGTCGTCTTCCCCCATCTGGTCCCCGAACGACGAGCACCGCTCTTGCACCCGAGGTTAGCCTTCGATGATTGGAAGCCGCACCGGAAACAGTAGGTCAACCCATCCCGGAATTCTGAATTCGTGCACCCGGTTGAAAGGAGTGTCACACTTCGGAGTCCACGTTCACTTATGTGGGGAGTTGTAGAGTACGGGAGGAACCGGAAATCTCCGGAAAGATAATACCCGCATTCCAACTCGTCTCGGGAAAGGTCAGTCGACGAACGTATGCAGGTGGGTGGAGGCCCTGACAGCGAAGGCATGACTACCCCATAAGGAGGACTCTCTATCTTGCATTATCTCTCTGTCCCAGTCGCCATAGCAACTACAGGATATGGAACTTTGTCCTAAGAAAAAACTTTTTTTTTTGGGGCCAGAATCCCTAAAAACCTGCATTTTGGAAAGTTTTTGTCCCACATTTTTCCCAGGGCATTTTGACCACTTCACCTTCGAGCTCCGCCCGCTCAGCCCCTAAGGTAAATGTACGACTGTGAGCTTTTTGTATCAAAATTTATCAAGTTTATTTCTTGTTTTTTTCTCGTCTTGCTCTCCGCTTGTTGTGGAGGCTGCAGTATTGAAGATTCCATCCTTGGATGGCGTGAGTACCGTGGGCCTGGACCCTATCTGGACCCTAGCGCTAACCCGGGGCCCGGGGCCCGGGCCCCGGAGACCCTGGATTTACAGGTACCCTTGCCTCACCCCCTCGCCATTTTTTTTTCGCGTCAAAGTTTCTGTTCTGGACCTCGGCTCCCTTTGAAAAAAGGTTGAGCTTTAGGCCGGAGCGTAAGCTTCCCGGCGCGGAGAAGAATGGAGATGGAGCCCCCAGACGACCGTTCCACACCTGTCTTCAGCTCCGACCGGCTTTCTCCCCCTTTTCCGCCGGCGAATGGGGGGCCACCGATCTCCCCGGGCTCGCAAGGGTTCCATGCCACTCCCGGGTGGCCGTGTCGGCAGCTTCCTCAGCCGCCGCCCAGCCAGGATCCATCAGCCGACGGCTGATCCGTGCGGCCCAGCGGCGCGTGCTGCTACCCGTGTGTACCGGAATTTTTCCCCAGGAGGGTAGTGTATGATTAGGAGGAGGTTGGAAATAAACGAAAGCGATAATTCGGCGAGAATTTGGGGTGAGCCCTGATTATTAGATTCATGGTTAAACTTTGTTAAAGCACAAGGTTTGCCTCATGTCGCACCTACTTTCCGATACCAAATAGATGCTCTATTCTAACTCTTGTATCCGTTGTGCTACAGTGTCTAGCTCCTTGCCACGACAGGGATCTCTTCCAAAGAAACCACATGTTCGGGGCCGCAGACAAGCAGAAAGAGTCAGTTTAGTCTTGTACTGGTTGGCAATGAAAGTGTCGCCGCTCGCACTTGCGGCGTGCATGTCCTGGCATGTGTACGGTCAGTGTTTTTACGAAGAGACGGTGCTGGAAGAGTGCCCAGAGCGGCTTGGGTATTATACCGAATGCGAAGCAGCAGCCGATGCGCTCGGGCTTCCCCATTCAGGCGCGTCCGTTGGTGGCGGCCCGGTAAACCAAATCGGCTGCGTATACATTCCGGCAACACAAGAGCTGTACTACATTATGCTAGCCATTTTGCCTCCCGATCCCCCTTGTTCAGACCCGGGGTTGCGATGCCTGTGCAAGACGTCCTCTTGCACAACTGCACCATCCACCGCTGCACCTGCCGCTGGGGCACCGGCCACTACGGCCCCGGAAACGAATGTTCCATCCACTGCTGCACCGGCCACCATGGCCCCAAGAACAAGTGCCCCATCCACCGCTGCGCCTGCCACTGGGGCACCGACCACTACGGCCCCGGAAACGAATGCGCCATCCACTGCTGCACCGGCCACCATGGCTCCAAGAACAAGTGCTCCATCCACCGCTGCGCCTGCCACTGGGGCACCGACCACAACGGCCCCGGAAACGAATGCGCCATCCACCGCTGCACCTGCCACGGCCACTACGGCCCCGGAAACGAATGCGCCATCCACTGCTGCACCGGCCACCATGGCCCCACGAACAAGTGCTCCATCCACCGCTGCGCCTGCCACTGGGGCACCGACCACAACGGCCCCGGAAACGAATGCGCCATCCACCGCTGCACCTGCCACGGCCACTACGGCCCCGGAAACGAATGCGCCATCCACTGCTGCACCGGCCACCATGGCCCCAAGAACAAGTGCTCCATCCACCGCTGCGCCTGCCACTGGGGCACCGACCACAACGGCCCCGGAAACGAATGCGCCATCCACTGCTGCACCGGCCACCATGGCCCCACGAACAAGTGCTCCATCCACCGCTGCGCCTGCCACTGGGGCACCGACCACAACGGCCCCGGAAACGAGTGCGCCATCCACCGCTGCACCTGCCACTGGGGCACCGACCACAACGGCCCCGGAAACGAATGCGCCATCCACCGCTGCACCTGCCACGGCCACTACGGCCCCGGAAACGAATGCGCCATCCACTGCTGCACCGGCCACCATGGCCCCACGAACAAGTGCTCCATCCACCGCTGCGCCTGCCACTGGGGCACCGACCACAACGGCCCCGGAAACGAATGCGCCATCCACCGCTGCACCTGCCACGGCCACTACGACCCCGGAAACGAATGCGCCATCCACTGCTGCACCGGCCACCATGGCCCCAAGAACAAGTGCTCCATCCACCGCTGCGCCTGCCACTGGGGCACCGACCACAACGGCCTCGGAAACGAATGCGCCATCCACTGCTGCACCTGCCACTGGGGCACCGGCCACCACGGCCCCAAGAACAAGTGCGCCATCCACCGCTGCGCCTGCCACTGGGGGACGGACCACTGCGGTCCCGGAAACGAGTGCACCATCCACCGCTGCGCCTGCCACTGGGGCACCGGCCACCACGGCCCCGCGAACCCCATCCGCTGCACCTCCGCCAGGCACCACAACTGCGCTGCCGCTTTTCTCGCCGTTGGAGAAGTCACCAGCACCTGGATCTTCTCTTGTCACCATAACGCCGGACGCGCTCAGTGCAAATACGCCGGAAGACACCGAAGATTCTGCGTCTCGCACCGTCATTTACTGCTCGGTCGTCGCAGGAGCTCTCGAAGGATCTTCGGGAGCAAACCTTGCCAGCCTTCTTGGTCTTAGCTGCCGGGTATGCTTCTTTGCAACCCTCGGGTGCCGATAGGGACGCTTTAGATCACCCCCCCCCTCATCATCCCTTACATCTTCGTCGAAGAAGACTTGATGCTAGCATCAACCATGCATGAGAGGCAGTGCCCTGCCTAAACATTAAACTAAGACTTTCCCTCCCTTACAGACAAAGGAGGACCTGCATGGATCTACGAAGCACTCACCCGTAGAGCCATCATGCCGTCCAAAACCGCAACGAGTGCGAGCTCAGCCCGATATGTTTAAGTATATTATACTCAGATTGCCCTGTGATATGTGCCTGTTGCTCCCAAGAAGAAACGGAATTGGAAAAGATTGGTCACGAAATCGTCAAAATACCACCTCGGATCCCAAAAAGGCTGACCCCCACGGCCCCTTCTTTTGCACCCCACTCCAGGCAAATTGCCGTCACCCAATGAACGCACTGCAGAACTGGGATGGCGGGGACTGAAAACAGGGATGCTGCTAAATCTGCGGTGCGAAAATCTGGAGAAACTTTTGCTTCGTTTCCTCAGCCCGTGTCGCGCGTGCTCGAAGTGAAGAAGAGACTGGCATAAGAGGAATTCATGGAAGTGCCTCCAGGAGTTTGGTGCCACGTACACCTTCGGACGAAGTGCGTATGACTACGCAGCGGCAACTACGACTGCAAGGTGCAAGGTTCCAAACAACGACGGCAAAGACTACTCGTCTTCAAGCTGCCCGAATTGGATGCTCGTTGTGAATGCTCCTTTCTGTGCACCCCCCAGAAGTCTCTGCTTCGGATGCCACAAAGCGTGCCTTTCAGCGGAGCAGAATCCATCTGCCTCTCGATACCCTGTGGAGGTTGCACACCACACTCGACGAACTTGTGAAGATTCAAGCGATTCTGATGATGAATGGGCACTCATTCTTGCTGTCTCTGACTCTGACTCAAGTTGCGAAGGTTCAACTTCCAAGAAAGCAACCGCAACTAGGCTGGTTCGGTAGGACCGTGACATCGCAATGGGGCATGTCAGGAGAGAGATGACGAGATTGCCGGACACCAGCACAATTGACAGTCCTCTGGGTCACTGCTTTCTCATTCGCGGCGTATCCAGCAACCGCGATCTCGAGTTCAAAGCCAAGTGCATTTTCTCCTGTCATCCCTTCGACTATCGAAAGTTTTGTCGAAACACACCCCGCACGACGCACAGGCCTAGACTGCCACCGCAACCCTTCGGACGCATCAAGCTCATCACCACACTCATCTTTGAGCTTATCGTCCAGGAATTCCACCAACAACGGCACGAAAGTGCCAACAGCGGACCGGCCAGTAGAGAACAAATGGTACAGCCGGCACAAATGGCGTGACACCCAGCAGCAGCAAGTCTTGTGGCAAATGACTATTTCTTACCGGACAAAATATCCGTCATTTTGTCCAGAGGGCGGTTTTTGCACGAGGCCACGCCCGAGGGCGTTAGCTTGAGGGCGTGGCCGAGTGCAAAAACCAGCCCGAGGGACAAAATGGCGGATAGTCCGGTAAAACGTAACCGGTGAAAGCACTCTTTTGCCCGACTGCGAACATACTTGTATTAGTGCGAGATGCCGTCCCAGGGCCTCTCGCAGGCTTAAGGACAGCAAGGCGGCTGGTCCGGATGGAGTTCCGAACGCATGCTTGGGCGTCCCTGACGTACAAGAAAAGGTCACCGAGCGGGAGGCGTGCATGCAGGCACCGCCTGCAGAGTGGATGCGGTCTGAGACCCAACCGCTGTACAAGAAAGGCAACCGGTGTGATTGAGGGAACTACCGCCAAATCGCCCTCGCATCGTGGTGCGGGAAGCTTACAACGCAGTACTGCGAGGGAGGATCCGGCAGGCTCTACGTGACCAAATCACAGCGTCCTTCTTCTAACACAAGGGGGAAAGCCAGGCAGGGCACGTCTGAACACGTCCTCTGCCTGAGAAGCGTAGTACAGATCAGGATGGAAAAGGAAGGCGAAGCTTTTTCGTGTTCGTAGACTTTCCGGAAGACAGCTCCGGACACGGCTAGCCATTACTAGTCCACCAAAGAAACAACTCACACCCACATAGCCCTTACTTGCTCTAAAAGTGCGCATTTAACAATGTCACGGAGACCCAGAAAAGTACCGGCATCTCAAGCGAATTTGAACTCTACAAGAAAATTAGTTTGACGCTTTCTTTCTCTTGTTTAGTTTACTAGCGGAACTCACCTGCTTCGGTAAGTTTCATCTAGCACGCTGCCAACTTCTAAGTTTTAAACTAATTTTTAGTCTAACTTTTAGACTAATCCTTAGCGCACTGTCAATGCATTCCACCTGGTCCGGGCTCCTGGTAAGTTTCCCGAAACTCCCCGACTTCCCCGAAACTCCCCGATACTCAGCCGTTGGTAGTTGAGTGGACAGATGGGAGGATGGGGGTGAGCAGGTCGGTGGATGGATGAACAGGTGGGTAGTTGGGTAGAGGGGGGGGGGGATGGGCGGGCAAGTGGGTGAGGTGTGCAGGTAGGTGTGCTAGTGTGCTTCGGACGCGGCTCTCTTGAGCCGTCCGTGTTCCTCCTCCTCCGATCCTCTTCCTTGGCCACCTCGACAGCTCGCAGGGCGTTTCTTAACACCGTGCGAGAGAACTCGGATGCATCTACCAACTGTAGCTTGGACTCCTAGGCAGTTGTTGAGGCATACCCTGCAGCCTGCGGATTCGGAGGGCCTCAAGGCGAACCAGCAGTTGCTGGAAAACCTGCAAGACCGAGTCCTTCGACACAGGGAGGAGTCTTAACAGGACGCGTCTTGTGCATGTGCGCAGGTTCAACCATCAACTGACTCTTCTGTTTGCGGTTGCAACGTTCGGTACCAAGAGTTTGCCATTCTTATGTCAAACTCTCCAATTCCCTCTTGGGTTTTTGTTTGGGCAAGACGTATTCACGCCCGCCATCATCTCCCGATGACCTTCCCACTTCTGACCACGCTGCAGCAGTCACGTGTAAACCGGGCAGACCCAGTCGTCTTCCCCCATCTGGTCCCCGAACGACGAGCACCGCTCTTGCACCCGAGGTTAGCCTTCGATGATTGGAAGCCGCATCGGAAACAGTAGGTTAACCCATCCCGGAATTCTGAATTGGTGCACCCGGTTGAAAGGACTGTCCACTTCGGAGTCCACGCTCACTTATGTGGGGATTGTAGAGTACGGGAGGGACCGGAAATCTCCGAAAAGATAATACGGTATTACCGGCATTCCAACTCGTCTCGGGAAAGGTCAGTCGACGACCGTATGCAGGTGGGTGGAGGCCCTGGGACTGCGAAGGCGTGACCACCCCATAAGGAGGACTCTCTATCTTGCGTTATCTCTCTGTCCCAGTCGCCATAGCAACCTGATCCTCGGCCAAGCATCAGCAACCGTGCTTTCAGGATGGCTATCGTGCCTCACATTTTGGTTATCAACCTTACTCCTCGCTCGAATTGCCGTCTTCGACCGTAACTGCCCCTGGTCCTGGTGGTTAGGGTTAGCATGCAAAGAGCCTGTGGCGATAATCTGCATCTGCTCTCTTTCGTGACTATCTCTTCGTGCCACCTCTCTCTCTTCGTCACTGGCACTTTATCTTGCACCTCTGCCCGCCGTCTCTGTCTTCGATGATGGCGAGTCCTTACGCCGCCGCTTCGTTGCCAGCGGCCGTCCTAGTGTCGTCGCCTTCTGCGGCGTTCTCGACGGCGGTGTTGGCGCCGGCATCCGCCGCTTCCCTTGTGGCGCTTTGGGCCGATACTCGCAGCTTGCGTCTCGACTTCGGTGTCGCTTCGGGCGTCCCCGGGGGCGAAGGCCCGCGCTTCCGTCTCTTCGCCGCCGACTCCGCACATCGGCATATCGTGCTGCAGGCATCCGTGGTGTGAGTTTCCTGCAGCATTCCGCGTTCGTCTTGCACGTCCCGCACTGCGTCATCCTGTGCTTCTCGCAATACTTCACGGCGAGGCCGTCTCCTGCCGTGTGGTGTGCCTCGGGCAGCAGCGCGCTACCGACGCTTGCCGACGCTTGCACTCTTCGCATTTCACTTTGTGTTGTCTCGTGCACACTCTCGTCCTTGGTGGTGGCCTGAGCACGCCTACCTCCATGCGCTGGGTCTCCACCGCCCACTAAGTTTACCCTCTTCTGCCCCTTCTTGCCGGAGGTGCCGTCTTCGAAGGCGTCCCACCAGCACGTCCGATCCTTTCCTCCCCATACGTGGAAAATACGTCCATCCCCCAGACCTCATTTGAAGGCGTGCCTGTTCGTCCCAGCTGCGACTCGAGCACGAGCATCGTCTCTGTACCCGCACGACCTCTGGTGGAACGGTTCCTGCTCTTCTTGCCGCAGCGGATCCTGTTGCCACCTGTGTCAAACCGTGTCAACCTGTACCTCCCAGTCTGTCCTTCCTTCTCAGCCTCTATCTTCGTCTTCGGGGCATAGCTAAACACGGGACCGCTTTGCGCAAGGTAGGGCTATAACAGCGTGGCCCCCTCCCCGCCTTCGCCAAGGCCGGCTGCAGGGAAAGTGTCGCCACAAAGGAAAATTCCCCGAAACTCCCCGAATTTCCCCGAAACTCCCCGAAGTTCTCTGAAACTCCCCGAAACTCCCCGATACTCCCCGATATTTTCGTCTGGACCAGGTGGGCATTACTAACACAAAAACAGCTTGACCGTTTCGGCATTGCGGAATCCGGAGAGTTCAGCCAAGTCTTGCACCCCTCGCTGCTCAGAATCGGATCCGACCACCGTCTTTCGCACGCGGCGGGGGCGATCGTGGCCAACCCCATGATCCTCGGCTTCTGTGCCATTCTTCTTTACGTCGCCGTGCGCGTCGTCCAGCACGTGTGCGGGTTGTCCTCCGACTATGCCCTCGCGCTGATGTCGTCGCCGGGGACGCTGACGATCCCCTTCGTTTTGCTCCTTCCCGGGACCGGCGTCGCCGGCATGTTCCTCACGCTCCACGCTGAGAACTTGTTCGTGAAGGCCCTGGGGGCGGCTGTGTGCGTCCTGTGCGTCCTCACTCCGCTGCTGACGCACCGACTGATCATCCGGAAGATTCCGGGCGAAGTCCTCTACGTCAAGGACCCGTTCCTCCACCCCGAGGATTCGCACGCGCAGGAGCACCTGCTGGCTTCGGCCGAGGCGGAGGCGCTTTTCGCCGCCCCCGCCATGCGGGGATGGCGGCGCCGCCTGTACATTTTCGTCTTCGGCGACCTCATCGCGCTCGACCGCGACGAACACGCTGTTTTTTCGAGGAAATACGGCGCGTTTTGTGACAAGTACCGGCCGGGGTGCGCGAACAGCCGGTGCTGGGAAACCGCGAACGTCGTGTCGATCTCGATGCTCAGCGCGTGGCAGGGGGCGAGCCCCATGGAGTGCACGGTGCGGAACGGCTTGATGTGCCTTTCCCTGCTGCTCCTCGTGCTGTACTTCGCGGCGCGCCGCCCGTTTTCGGCGCCCAGCAGCACCCTTCTGTCCTTCGCCGCCGCCGCCGCCACCATCCTGAGCGTCGTGCTCTCGACCATCAGCAACTGGCAGCTCGACCGGGCAGGGTACGACCACTACATGAAGGCGGGGCACCAGCTCCTCCTCGTCAGCAGCGTGATCGTCATTTTGAAAACGGTCGTCGAATTATCAGCCCTCGCGTACGGTTACCACATCAAGCGGCGCGCCCGCATCCGAAACCTCTGCCGGGCGGACCCCATCGCCTTGGAAGAATGGCGATGGGACGCCACTGACAACGGAACCACGGCTTCCCCAGACTCGCCGATTGTCCCGGCGACGACGACGGCCAAAACGCACATCGACCTCGCCGCCGGGCCGCTGCTGCTCCCTCCGTCGGCGCTTTCCGCGGAGGACCTGTCGACGCCGCTGGACTACCTGCACCGGACGAGGTCGGCGAACCCGTCGACGCCGCTGGACTACCTGAACCGGACGAGGTCGGCGAACCCGTCGACGCCGCTGGACTACCTGCACCGGACGAGGTCGGCGAACCCGTCGACGCCGCTGGACTACCTGCGCCGGACGAGGTCGGCGAAGAAGTGGGGCGGCAGCCAGCGAACCTTGACGGGGTCGTGCGAATCTACCCTGAACACACTATCCCTCACCGCTAACCTGCAGCATGGGTTGCTGGACAACCGCGACGAAGTCTGACTCCAGCTGTGTGCAAAGAAACGACAGGACGTACTTGGTACGTTAGAAGCAATGCATGATGATGCCTAAAACAAGTACGTTAAAACCAATGCATGATGCTGCCTAAGCCTGTCAATGAACACAATTTGTTGACGTTTCGTTTTGTTTGTGCGCGCCGGTTGATGGGTTTCCCACTTGTATTTTTACCCTGTGTCCGCAAGCTAGGCCCGGAAGATCATCGAGTTGGGACGTCACAGACGACGGCACTTCGATGAGACGATGCCAACAGGGAGAGGGGGGTTTGTGTCAGAAATATTCTGGCGAAGTACGATGCTGTGCATGTGGCATGCGATCTATATATCTGAGGCCGAAATGGGGGCCCAAATCCATCCGGGAAGCCTTCTTCTGAGCATAGAACCCCGTTTCTCTGGGTTGAGAAGTCCTGGCTGGTTACAGTTCGTTGCGATCCCCCCTGCGGGCATCCTTCCATATAATCTTCTCTTTGTCTCAACTAGCTGAAGCGCGCCATCAAAACTCTCACAAACAAACGTCGCAAGATACCAAACTGATAGTTCTTAGGGGGTCGACAGTTCCACAAATGTCCGACTACCCGCAGCAAAATACCTCCCACTCTTGTTTCTCCAACACCACTACGCACTTCTTTTAGAAGCCAACCTCAGTCCGCAGTTCCATTTTCTTCCTCCTTTCTTTCGTAGTTACGAAAGATTCTTCAAGATATGTAGAATTGAGCGGCCGGAAAAAATCTTCTTCTTTTCACTTTCGAAAATGAAAAGACTTTTCTTTTGTAAAATTTCGCCGGTTCTTTGGTGACTGCATAGCTGACACTGCACTCGTAAAGTGCACCTCGAAGGTGACCGACACGTGTCAACGTTGCTTCAGATAACTTTGCTTACTGGAAAAGACTTCGGTACGGAGCGGCCCGCAATAGAGGGAAATGCTCTGCTCTACACGGCAATGGAAGCGCGTCGTGCCGTAGCGTATGGCGCAGATCTGCTGGTACAGCTTGGCCGGTTCGCCCCGGATTGCTGTCTACCGCCGTCGGTAGGAGAGGAGCTGCGAAAGCTGGAACCGAGCCTGGATCCCCTTTTCCTTCTTCTTTTTCTTCGTTCAAGATCTTCTTCACTGATCCTGCTGCTTAATTTCATGCCGAATCAACGGTCAACCAGCCTGTCGTCCCAGGGTACGGTTTGCCAGAAGTCCAACCTCTCGCACAACCTGCTCCAGAGCCTTCTTTCCCGCACGCTTCTTAGTTCCATGCCAAAACTCGTAAATATGCGCCTGAGCTTTTTCGGGTCGCCGGCAGGCTTGTCTTCGTCTTTGTAGTTACTTGGCGCGTCGTAGGTCCGGTCCGGGTATCGAACTCGCTCTCTTCGTCCTCTTCTGCATCTTCTACCTCACTTGCAGTGGACGTCTCTTCACAAGTGTCGCATCTTGGTCTCTTTGGCATGCGTGTCTACATATTAAACAAGGTGCCTGGCAGGTTTTGGTCTTCTGCAGATGCGTGAATACAGCGACTGGTCACAATGCCCTCCAACTGCGCGCAGTATCCTACCTTAGTCCGCGCGCACAAACGTGGTCTAGAAAACAGACGGCAAAATTTACACAAAAAAAAGTCTTTTTTTCTGGTGTGGTCGGTATAGCCAGGGGGAACTACGGGAGAACTACGGGGAACTGACCTTGGGGTGTCTTTTTTTTGTAGGAAAAGAAACTTGTTTCTTTGAAGACTAATAATGATCCGAACGACAGGTTTGCCGCTCCTAATCCGTCCAGAGGAACAAAGTAGCTTGCTTCCCCTCCCTCCCTTCCCACTTGCTTCATTTTTCGACGAGAGTGACAGACACAAGCATAGGAGTGAGGATTTTATTATTTGTAGTGGATTTTTTCAAACGCCACGCACCGGCGCCAAACCGGGAGCTTTGGAGTGAGCAAAACGGTTCCTCTTGCTTGGGCTTTCCACAGAAGGGCCAAGCCTTTTGAAAAATGGAGCCTTCGGGGTGTCGGGGGTGGTGCTTTCGTGACGCAAACGCCACCTGGGCTTCTGAACGTGATTGCAGATCACCTTCTTGCCCAAACCCAAGAGGGATTGGAGTGTCGGAATGGCGCGCAAGGAGAGGCTCTGGCTTGTTTGCTTCTTTCGCTGGCGAGAGGGAGACTTCGGACACGGCAAAGCATTGGGTTCTTCGGGCTCTGCATCCTTCTGTTCTAGAGCAGTTTGCCGACAACAACATTAGCCTTGAATGGCATGCTTCGGGTGAGGGCATGCAGTTTATCAAGAAGTAACTTGTCGGCTTCCCTTCCATGCAGACAGTAACTTCTTATCAGCTTCCCTTCCATGCAGACAAACTGGACTCAAGCACATATTTTCGTCTATCACCGGACTCTTGATTGCGTGCTGCCAATTTTATCTGTGGGCTGTCCAAGATATTCTGCAGATCTCGATCGGTCAGGCCTCTGCCATCCGTCACAATGACGCGATTATTTTCAAGGACCAGTACAAGCACGCAATGGTGGCAACTGTGCTTTTCCTACAGTCCTCTTGGGGAACGTTGAAGGGGGCCCGGTAGCGAGCTTTGCTTAGGTTCCTGCGAGCGTAGTCCTGCGATAGCGTTCGAGTCTACTTTCCAACGAATCCTTCATGCCACGGCTCAGCTCCTCTACTCTGGGAGAAACCGGAAGCTCTCCGGAGATGGTACCTGCATTCCAACCCGTCCTCTTGGGAAAGGCCAGTTGACGGCTGTATGCAAGTGGGCGGAGGTCCTGGGACTGCGAAGGCGTGACTACCCCACAAGAAGGACTCGCTGTCTCTCTGTTCTGCCCCTGCCGCCATAGCCATCTTATCCTCGGCCAAGCACCAGTTTCTCCTCCTGCTTATGACTGTCATTCTGGTTATCAACCTTGCTCCTCGCTCGGGTTGCCGTCTTCTTTCGTGTCATTCTTTCGCCTCTTTAGCTCGACTTGATCGTCGCGCTCAGGCGCGCGTTTGGTGCCTCGCTTCTTCGATTGCTCGTCCAGGTTGCACCGGCGCTTTCACACGCCGCACTTCACTTTCTGGTGCTCGTGGCACACCCGCTCACTCCACTTTTCGTGTTCCGTAGCGTTGAACACCGCCCATCTCGCCGCACGCTCTGCCCTTCCACCTCCACACGTAGGGAAAAGATCCATCCCCCGCCTCGTCGCTGAACTCGTGCCGTCGTCAGCTGTGTCTCGAGCACTTCCATCGTCTCCGTACCACCACGGAAGATCGGCCTCATCTCGAGGCACGGCTCCCACCGTTCTCAGCGACCCTATCTTCCCCAGTTTCCTGTCTGGCAGAAGCGGTCCGTCGCCGTTTCGCTCCACGGCGGGCTCTGCCATCGAGACGTCACCCACCACCGACCAGCGCATCCCATCCAGCCAATACTGCAGCGCCCGGAACCACCTCTCTCCTCCGACCGCCGCGAAGGTCTGCGGTCCCGCGATCGCTTCGAAACCCGGCCGGCGCGGGGCCTCTGGTAGAACATTTCCTGCTCTCCTTACCGCAGCTGATCCTGTCACTACCTGTCAAACCGTGACTCGCAGTCTGTCCTTCCTTCTCATCCTATTCCTTCCTCTTCGGGGCACGCGTAGCACATGGCCGCTCTGCGCAAGTTGGGGCCGTAATACTGTACCTTTGTAGCTCTTCCGCCCCACCTTCGCCAGGGCCGACTGCAGAAAGTGGTTGCCACAAAGGAATTACCCCCCGAAATTCACCGATTTTGGCCTGGACCAGGTGGCTTGTCTCCTGGGGTCTTTGATCTTGATACGCTCGAATTACCCGAAATTGTCCTAATTTTGTGACGAAAAAGTGCAAAGTAGCTTAGAAACGCTCTCCAGGACCCAAGGCTGCATTCCTGAAGCACTCAGCAAAAAAACAAGAAACAAAAAAAAAAAAGACACCCCCCCCCCCCATGTTGAACTACGGGGGAACTACGGGGAACTGGCCCACCGACCACACCATTTTCCCCCGAAAATTTGTCCTCTTCTTTTGAAAGAGAAAAAAGGAACTATGTTTTTTACGGCAAAAAACAAAGCGTTTGTTTGTGCGTACAAAGTGTAAACCCTGTCCTAACCCTATTCCGATGGGGCACCTACAGACCTTCGTTCGACATGACACATACCCACTGACACGTTGACCGTCATAGGCGACGAAACTTCTGGCTTCCGAGAGCGTCAACGGAAAGGTCCGCCTCAGATTGTCTCATTCCGGACGTCTTGGAATAATTTAGTGCCGGCGCACATCCCTGAGTAGAGTAAATATACCCGATTACACCGGACATATGTGTCCGGCTCGTCGGAATAGGGTTTGGCGATATAACACAGCACGCTGCCACCCGACGCTTTTTGATATAGACACGCACGCTTGCCGTCATGAAAAAGCGACAGTGCGCATCCGACGGAATATTTTAGTGCCGGCGCACATCCTTAGCAGAGGAAAACAAACCCGATTAAACCGGACACAGGTGTCCGGCTCGTCGGAATAGGGTTTGGCGATTTAACACAGCACGCTGCCCGATGCTTTTTGATATAGACAAGCAAGCTTGCCACCATGAAAAGCGACAGCACGCATCCGACTTCCGCCTTCGCTTGCCTTCTTGCTCAACAAGATTCCGACTTTTCGTGCATGCTACCCGTGTCCACATGTGGCCCATATCAAACAAAACGATCCCGTTCCCCAAGCAAATTTTGACGTGGGGCGGCTTTAGATTTACATCTAGGAGCGACGCCTCGAGAAAACATCAATCTGTTGCAGGGATCCAGTCAACGAAAAAAGAAAGAAAAAAGGAAAAAAAAAAAAAAAAAAAAAAGCGCACGTGCAAAGCACTTCACGACAAACAAGCAAAGTATCGAAAGCCACCAATATCCGGACGCCCGTACGGGGATCACGTCGGAGACACAAAAAAGAAAAAAGTCACGATGGCGCAGTTCTTCCCATTCCTTTTTGGGTTTGCTGCGTGTTTTTGCCACACAGATTCGGGCGTACACCCAGCTGTGGCTAACGGCAACTTCAAAGCTCACATCCAGATCTCGTGTCTTCAACCGGGTCTATACGAGTCCGAATGGACCGGCGTAACGCGCCTGGCAGAGGGATACGTGCCGATTAGTTCAGCATTCCCAAACTGAGATACTCGTGCTAGCAAGGAGATGGCTCATAGAGGGAGCCGTTGCCGTCTTCCCATCACTGGATAAGTAAAGCGACAACAAGTTGCGGCCTCCCGCCTATTCTACACCTCTCGTGTTACTGCACAAAGTCAGACCAGAGTCAAACTCAACAGGGTGCTGACAGTTTCAAGTCCGTTCCCTTGACTGCTGTTTCGCGTATAGTCGTTTCGTAAAAACAGGTCTACAACACATACCCAGGCAGGAGAAGGAGGGTCCGGGCAGACGGGAAGTCAGGGAACTTGTGTGCGTACGACGCAGCCGGCAGTGCTCACGTCCAGAAGCCGAACACTGCCAACCCCATGGACTAGAGCAGTGCAGAGAGACGGAGGAAGAAAGACAATGCTGCCTCAAGGACCACTCTGGCCCGCATGATACTCCAGGCCCCCATCAGCAGCCCGGGGGGGCATCAAGTTTCTTCTAGAAGAAACCGCGCCTGGACGCTCTCTCGCTAAGAGGGGGGCCACGTTAAAATAGGTTCTTAACACACACACACAGGGGTAGCATTCGTCAGCATTGCAGAATGCTTGGCGACAAGTGATTCGCGCCACTTCCCCGTGCGAGCGAGTCTCGGAACAGGACTCAAAACTGTGACCCAGGTGGCGACTGCCGACCATGACGGGTGCTTGCACCAGGAGTTTGGAACAGCTAGTCAGGCCAAGCTCATTGCAAAGAGGGAGCTTGCCACATCCTCGGGTGAGATGTGCCGCCTGTGTAAAGACACTCAGCTGTTGCCCGGGGGCGAAAACCTCGTGCAGCTAACACCGCAAGATGAAAACAGAAGTCTTGGGCCGAGTGCCGGATGGTGAAGCTGACAGCCTCCCACGCTCTATCCGTCCCCCGAGGGATCCCGCCCCACCCACCCTTCGGAAAGGAGTCACAGGACCCAAAAGCAGCGTGTCGGAAACTCAAAGCCGACCGGTGAAAGGGACAAGTGGGCTATACTTCGATTCAGACGTTACCCACTCAAAGCCCTGAACTTAAACACACACACACACACACACACACACACACACACACACACACACACACACACACACACACACACACACACACACACACACACACACACACACACACACACACACACACACACCTGGGCTAGACTCCGCTCAGGGGTTACCCAGTACTGAGATCACATACACACACACACACACACACACGCACTTCGGTGAAAAAATGACACGTCTGGCGCTCCTACTTTTGTCCGCCTCGGCTGCGCTGTTCTCAGCGGAAGAATTGGAAATTGTCAACGTCCCCGTGACGGCTGGTCGCCATGGCCGGGCCTTGGCCGATTCTCAGGTGGAGACCCTGTGCACTCCGGTGACGGAGCACTGCCCCTGCGACGTGGTGCTGTGGCTGTTCAAGAGGTGCTCCGACTTCGTCGCCCACGTCCGATCGTTCGAAGGCAACAGCACCTCGCTGGTCGCCAACGCGTCTGTGGCCTACTCGAAAAGTTGCCTCCACAGCGAGCTGGTACGTCGTTTCACTGTTCCCCCCTTCTATTTTACTCAGAAACGTAAGGATTCCAACTTGACGCGCCGAAGGCGCTCAAGCAAGCTTGCTAGGTGTATGTGTGTGTGTGTGTGTGTGTGTGTGTGTGTGTGTGTGTGTGTGTGTGTGTGTGTGTGTGTGTGTGTGGAATCCCTTCTGTTTCTTCGCTATTCCTAGGAAGTCGATAGAACGCATGTGGCTCCGTTCTTGGCGGGGGAGTACAAAAAGGGGGCAAACGGTGGGCCTGCGTTTGTCAGTTTTTGCTTACCCCTCCAACCTCGCTTTTGGCGAGTGGATAATATGAGGAGTTCGCTCAGAAACGTAAGGATTCCAACTTGACGCGCCGAAGGCGCTCAAGCAAGCTTGCTAGGTGTGTGTGTGTGTGTGTGTGTGTGTGTGTGTGTGTGTGTGTGTGTGTGTGTGTGTGTGTGTGTGTGTGTGTGTGTGTGTGTGTGTGTGTGTGTGTGTGTGTGTGTGTGTGTGTGTGTGTGTGTGTGTGTGTGTGTGTGTGTGTGTGTGTGTGTGTGTGTGTGTGTGTGTGTGTGGAATCCTACATCCTGTCCTGAGGTTACGTTGTCTTTGGTTGTTGCTGTCGTTGCTCAGGTTGCTGCGGCTCAGGCTTCAGTCGCAGAACAGCATAAGAAGGGAAAGACAAACAAAGGAACCCATCGAAACATTTCTTCTTGCGCAAGGAAACAAACAGACGAGCATCTGGCCAGTGCGTGATGGAGGGTGAATAGACCGCGAAAACGGCGCATCACAACAGAAGGGGAAGGGGGAGATACAAACAAGTAGGGGGCGTTCGAGCGGTGAGCCTGCTTGTGTTCGTGTGACTACCCCTTTTCCAACCTCGATTCGAGTGGTGTTAAGAAGGAGGCATCGCTTTCTCTGGACAGGATAGGATTCCACTAGACGCGCCTTCGGCGCTCAAGCAAGCTTGCTAGTATGTGTGTGTGTGTGTGTGTGTGTGTGTGTGTGTGTGTGTGTGTGTGTGTGTGTGTGTGTGTGTGTGTGTGTGTGTGTGTGTGTGTGTGTGTGTGTGGAATCCTACATCCTGTCCTGAGGTTACGTTGTCTTTGGTTGTTGCTGTCGTTGCTCAGGTTGCTGCGGCTCAGGCTTCAGTCGCAGAACAGCATAAGAAGGGAAAGACAAACAAAGGAACCCATCGAAACATTTCTTCTTGCGCAAGGAAACAAACAGACGAGCATCTGGCCAGTGCGTGATGGAGGGTGAATAGACCGCGAAAACGGCGCATCACAACAGAAGGGGAAGGGGGAGATACAAACAAGTAGGGGGCGTTCGAGCGGTGAGCCTGCTTGTGTTCGTGTGACTACCCCTTTTCCAACCTCGATTCGAGTGGTGTTAAGAAGGAGGCATCGCTTTCTCTGGACAGGATAGGATTCCACTAGACGCGCCTTCGGCGCTCAAGCAAGCTTGCTAGTATGTGTGTGTGTGTGTGTGTGTGTGTGTGTGTGTGTGTGTGTGTGTGTGTGTGTGTGTGTGTGTGTGTGTGTGTGTGTGTGTGTGTGTGTGTGTGTGTGTGTGTGTGTGTGTGTGTGTGTGTGTGTGTGTGTGTGTGTGTGTGTGTGTGTGTGTGTGTGTGTGTGTGTGTGTGTGTGTGTGTGTGTGTGTGTGTGTGTGTGTGTGTGTGTGTGTGTGTGTGTGTGTGTGTGTGTGTGTGTGTGTGTGTGGAATTCAATGATGGGTAACACCTGATGCGGAGTATAGCCCAGGTTTTCAGCTATTCTACGTTACGGCTGAAGGTCCTGCCGGCTGCTCGCGGTGATCCCGCGCTGTTCGGAACTGTAGCCTTGATTGGTTCAGGCTTCTTGCTTCGTGCCCCGTGTGCTGCTGGTTGCAACATGTATCCGGGGGTAGTCGCCTCTTTTTACACGTGGCGCAGCGGCGGGCGTCGTGCTTCTCGCATTTGATCGCTGCATTACTTGGTCGCCTCGCCGTTGGTGGGCGGCGAGACCGTTGGCCGCTTGCGCCTCTCTCCTGCTCTCTGCCCTTCCACTCTGCCGTTTCCTTCCAAGTTGCATCGTACAATTGCTCGGGGTGCATACTCGCCGCCCATGCCTCATGCGCCTTGACGAACGGGTTCGAGCGATGTGATGTGCTGGGTACTTGTTGGGCCATTTTTCGCAGAACTGTCTCGGTTTGCGGGGCGAGTTCGGCCCGGCACGAGATGCCCTGCATGACCCCTCCGCCTAGCGCCGTGAGGCTGGTAACATTTGTTACGTGCCCGTAATGCCACGTCATACCGCAGATCCGGGTTGCTGCACCGGTGATCGCCCGTAATGACAGACTTTTCGCCAGCGCGCTGCTCCGGTAGTCGTTGTACTGCGCCCTTATCGTCCCTTCTTGCGCATTCGTTTCGGCATGCACCATGTCCATCGCGGCGTTGCTCAACGCATCTGCGTCGACATTGCTTGCACGCGGTACATGTTCCAGTTCAAAATCGAAACGCGGCGACAGGTCGGCCATGTTCGCGGTGGCTTGCAAGTAGTACGGTCGCAGGTTGGGCTTGCACATGGCCGTCCCTTGCACCGTGCCTATCACGACTTTTGAGTCCCCCCTGACCGTTACGTGTCCTTCCACGTCTGGCGGCTGCTCGCTGAGCAACCGTATTCCCGCTATTAGGCCGTTGTATTCCGCCACGTTGTTGGTCGCTCGCCCCAGGGGAACTCTTGCCTCGGCTATTTTTTCCCCATCCTTGTACACCACAGCTCCAGCCCCAGCTACTGCCAATGCAGTTCCGTTCTGCCTCGAGCCGCCATCAAAGTACATGCAGAGCCCCGCGACCACTTCGTGTTGGGCAAGTACCGCTCGGGCCGTCGTCGGTTTGGCGCCTGAAGCCGTCGGTGGCTGGATTCGTCGATTAGTCGCTTCCGGCAGCAGCACGCCAGTCGTGAGCTCGAAGTCTACTGCCAATTCCACGAACGTCACGGTGTGCTCCGACCCTATGTGCGCCCATCGCAGTCTGCGTATCCACCAGTGCACAGCTTTCCACAATTGGCTACCGTGCTTCCACTGCTGCGCAATCGCTTCGGCTTCAATCACTGGCATGCTGACCCGCCTCGGACTAGGTGTCTTCCACCCCCACGGGTACAGCGATAGACGGTGGTGTCGTGATGTCTCCTGCTCTCTGTCGTCCTTTATCTGCCTCGCGCGTAGGACCGCCAAGTAGAACCGCTGCAGGTCGCCTACAAATCGACAGGCCTCTTTATAGTCCAGAGGGATTGGCTGCTGCGCAGGGTCTGCGTCATGTCTGTATAGTGGTGCGACTCCACATAGGCTCAGGCAATTCGGCCACGTCGTCCTGTCTACGGAGCACATGGAGTGCTCCTCTCGCACGTCCTTCCACGCCTCACATTCCCACCACAGGTGCGCTACTGTTTCCCGCTCGTTCTTGTCACAATAAGGGCAGGACCCACTCCGCCCTGTCCTGCCTGTTGTCTCGACGGCTCCTGCAATTATGGACCGCAACATTCCTTGCTGGTACCCAGTTATCCCACTGTCCGGCTCTTCTAACAAGTTTCGGGTGACGCTCCCGTCTATTCCATGTGCGCATCCCCTCAGGTCTTCCCTTCTGCTACACATTTTTGCAATTTGCTGGCGCCGCAGTGCCTGGCGCAAGTCATGCAGCACAATCGCCGTCTGCTTCTCGGTCGCACCGCTAACACGGTAAACGACCTGCTTCCCGATCTCGTTGGTATACTCCACGGTTAAAGGTGTGGCCCACGACCACCCCGCCTGGTCGAGGGCATCTTGCACTAGTCTGTGCGGAGAACCATCCGGCAGAGCCTCCCTTCGCGTCCACGCCGCCTCTGACAGCCTCCTGATGCATTGCCACTTCTGCATTTGTCTGATCCATGTCTTGACTCGTATGTAAGCTGGGGCGCTGTACGGGTCCAACCGGTGCCCGTGATGAAGTACCTGCATGACCACTTCAACTGCTCGTCGGCTGGGACCGGTCCAAAGGGCTGACATGAAGGCCTGGCGCACCACGGTAATCGTCCTGTGATTCAATGACATGATCGACACCCCGTAGTACATTTTTGCGCCTGCTGTCATAGTCGCCAGCGTCTCTCGTGCCGCAACTGGTACCGGGATTTTCTTCACTCGCTGCAAATTCGCAATCGCTCCCTGCCTTCGTTTTTGGATTCTGTCCGACAGCTGATGTCTGTGTCCCAGTGCGTGAACCATCACTCCAAGGCAATCAAAGCTATCCGTTCGTTGATAAAACTGTGGAGGATTTTTCGATACGAAGGAATCCGCGTCTTCCTGCCAGCTCATGATCTCCACTGCCGGCTGGCGCCGCGTCGTCCCAAATGAGTGAGACTTCACGAGGCAAATCCACAGGCCTGTCAGTACTGAGAACTGCACTGTCTTGTTCGCTATTGTCTGCAGGTGTCGTGCTTCTCCCGTTGTGGCTGTTACGTCGTCCACGTATGATCGTGGGTTGCCTTCCGATACCACATGTCTCATCCACACGCTAACCAGCAACCCGATCAGTATTACACTGATCGCGCATCCTTGCATTATGCCGTTGGTGGGTGTGAAGCCCTCCCCGACTGTTCCGTTCACTTTGAAGTGCCGCTGCATTCGTCGGTATGCGGCTTTCAACGCCCTTAACACTTTTCGATTGAACCCTAGCTTTTTTGCGAGCTGCAGCGTGATTTTTATGGGCACCGAGTCAAAGCATTTCTTAAAATCAAATGCGATCCCATGCAGTGGGTGCCCCGTGAGGTGCGCTTGCTCGATCTCGGCTGCCAGATGCCAGAAGAGATCCTCTGTACTGTGCCCGGGCCGGCAGCCATGGAGTCCCTCTGGTGCCAGCTCGTCCATCCAGCGTTGCGCATCCTTGGATCTGACTGCTGCCCATATCCTGTACAGGACTGGTGTCACTGAAATCGGCCGTTGAGATAACGGTTCCCCCGTACTCTTCGGCTTTGGTATCAACGATACCAGTGCGTGCATTAAGTCTTCCGGCCACTGGCCGCTTTCTTCCACGTTGTTGAGCACCTCAGCAAACCCCTCAAGCAGAGGATTTGGTAGCTGCTGCAGCTCGTGTACCCTCCACCCGTGCATCCCTGCTGAGGCTGACTTGCTCATCTTAGCTAGCGCTGTCCTCACGTCGCTCACCGTTATGGATTCGCACTCCATTTCAAATCTGGCTGGGAGAATGGGGTCGTAAGTTCGCATAAAACGTTGCCAGCACGGCTCCTCCTGTGTCGCGTACCGGTTGAATATACCCCCCCATGCCCCTTCGCTTCGTAGTATCTCGTCTATCTCCACCGCGTTCGCCGTCAGGGACCTGTCGTCTCGCTGCAAGAACATCAATGGCGAGGAGTATCGGTTTGCGATGTAATCGAAAACGAGGCCTCTCCCGTGCGCCCATGCCTCCTGCATCTTGTGTGACCACTGTGCCCTCCTGTGCTGCCTGAGCGCGGTGAATGTTGCCTTCTGGGACCCTTCCAGCTCTGTCAAGGCGTTCTGGAGCACTTCTAGCTCGGAAAGGTCATTCGACTTCACGACGTTAGCAACAGTCTCGGGTATGTGGCCTCGTTTTACCCTTCTCCGCGCGGCTTCTCTCGCCTTCTCTCGCGTTGCCCAGGACCACCACTTGGAGGTGCAGACATTTTGATAGATTGGTTCGTGTGATACTTTTTCTCCCAGTCCCTGTGTGTGTGTGTGTGTGTGTGTGTGTGTGTGTGTGTGTGTTGCGGACCCGTTTTAACGTGGTGCCTTCCTGTACGAGAGACGTCCACGCTTCTTCCGGTTTCACGTTACTGCAGATGCTCCCCCAGGCTGTGCGTGGGGGTCTGTGTTTTTCTGTGGGTGATGCCTTTGGCAGCAATGCACGATCTCCAGGCCGCCCGCTGTGCAATCACCGCAGCGTCCCAATCTGTGGGCAGGGCAGAAGAGCATTCGTGGTCGCAGGCCGTCCCCCTCACGGTGGTGCTGTTTGAACCGGCAACAGGTTTCCGCCGGCAAACGCTTCTTTGTACAGTCCTTGCAACCCCAGGTGTTGTATCCTGTGTGTGTGTGTGTGTGTGTGTGTGTGTGTGTGTGTGTGTGTGTGTGTGTGTGTGTGTGTGTGTGTGTGTGTGTGTGTGTGTGTGTGTGTGTGTGTGTGTGTGTGTGTGTGTGTGTGTGTGTGTGTGTGTGTGTGTGTGTGTGTGTGTGTGTGTGTGTGTGTGTGTGTGTGTGTGTGTGTGTGTGTGTGTGTGTGTGTGTGTGTGTGTGTTGCGGACCCGTTTTAACGTGGAGGAGCTGACACCCACAGCCGCGCCCCGACCCGCAGCCAGAGCCGAGTCGCGCCAGGCAAATACGATCGTGCTTGCCACGGTGAACCTGGGCTCCATGAATTCAAGATGCCGCGCGGTGGCAACACTGCCGGCGGATATAGTGGCCTGTCAAGAGACCCGAGTGGGCCCGGAGGGCAAGAGGACATGCGAGATGTACCTTGCGGCATACGGCAGAAAGTGCTTTTGGGGAGAAGACGTCCCGATAGTTATCGGCGCGAACGGAGTAGGACAGCGTGCGCCAGGAGGCGCCGCCGTAGTAACGCGCGACAGTGTAGTAGCCTCGAAAGCGCGCCCAAGGACGGAGCTGGAGACGAGGCTAGTAGAAAGCACGCGGGTGGCTCATGCCGTGATCGCGACGGGCAGTGCTCGTTCGGTGTTGCACGTGATTTCGGTGTACGCGCAGGTAGGAAAAAAAAAGGTAGGAAAGGAGTCAGGAGCAGCCAGGGAGCGGGAAAGGTTCCTGGCCGAAGTATTTGAAATGGCGGCAGGACTCGGGCAGGTGCCGGTCGCCATCGTAGGGGACCTCAACACGACAATAGAAGAGAGTGTGTCCTTGAGGGATGCCTGCAGAAACGGGTGGACAGACGCGGCGGCCGCCGCAGCAAACAAGACGGCGCAAGAACCGCCGCCGACCTGCTGGGCAGGGGCGGCAGGCTCGAGAATAGACCTGTGTTTCCTGAATGAATGCGCGTCGCAAGCTCTCGTGCACACATGGACAGCAGACCCGCACCAATACGACATACCAACGCACTGTCCACTGTTCGTGACACTTGACATGCGGACCGCAGCAACTCCGAAGCGGACGCATTGGATACCTGCGCCCTTTCCGAGGAAGGCACCGCTCAAAACCCCGGAAGAGGAGAAGGGCGCACTCGAAGCGGCGCTACGCCAGAAACGCGCTGTGGGCGGGGCAGAAGCGGTACTGCGCAACGCCTCCGAAGTGGCAGAGACGTACCTGCTTGAGATCCACAAGCATGACCTCCAGCAGAACGAAGTGAAGAAATGCAAAGGCAGGGCGGAAGGGCATTCTGTAAGGGACACCCATGTTTCGGCGCGGCAGGCAGTCTCGGCGAGGGGAGCCGGGAATAGGTCAACCAGGCAACGGGACAGGGTGCTTGGAATGCTGCGAACCGTGATTGCCGAGGCAGGCCGAAGGCTAGACGGAGAGCAGCCGAGAGAGATGACGTTGGCGGAACGAAATGCGAGAAACGCGCTACAGCGGAAAACCCCGAGAGAATGCCTGACGCAGCATTTCTCCACGGACAGCGACGAAGGCGGGATAGGCGAGCTGGAGCGCCTGACCGAAGCAGTAGAAGCGATAGAAGGATCACAGCGTGAAGCCGTTGCCGCGTTGAAGCAGCAGCGAACAAGACGGTGGAAAGACCGGGTGCAGAGGGCCTGGAATAGCACCGACAGAGGCGACGTGTACCGGTTTCTCGCTGGGAGCCAAGAAAGCCCATCGATCTTCCTGCGGCGGCAAGACGGAACCTTGACGGCGTGTCCAAAAGAAATCGACGAGTTGCTGAGGGGACCCGAAGCATGGGGCGGCATCTTCCAGAGGTACGCGAGCACAGAGGAACCGCAGTGGGAGGCCTTCAAGGCTAACTACGCGAGGAATCTGCCTGCCCCGCAGCAAATGGAGTGCAAGAAGATCGGCGCGGCAGATGTAAGGACAGCGCTCAAGAAGATGAAGAAGACCACGTCGCCCGGTCTGCACGCGTGGCGCGTTTTCGAACTGCAGCAGCTGCCCACGGAAATCCTGCAACTCATGGCCGAGGCCATGAACGCAGTGGAAGCCGAAGGGCGATGGCCGGAACAGTTGATGCATGCAATCCTGCACCTGTTGCCGAAGCCCGGGAGCACGGGAGATCCCATGTCGCAGCGGCCGATATCGATCACGCCAGTCCTGTACAGGCTGTGGGCGGCGATACGGGCCAAGGAGGCGCTTGAGTGGATGGACAAGGTGGTGCCAAGCGGCCTCCACGGCTGCCGAAAGAAGCACGGAACGGACGACCTGGTCTGGCACCTAGCAGCCCTCATAGAGGAAGCGCACGTGACGGGGGAGCCGTTGTACGGGCTGGCGCTGGACTTCAAGAAGTGTTTCGACTCCGTGCCGATCGACATCGCTTTCCGGTTAGCAGAGGAGCTGGGGTTTCACCCAACCGTGCTGCAGACCCTGCGTGCGGCATATTCCGGCATGCAGCGCCATTTCCGTATTGGGACAGAACTGGGGGAAGGCTTCGTGCCAACGAACGGGATCATGCAGGGATGCCCATTGAGCGTGGTGCTGATTAACGTGCTTATCAGCGTCTGGATGCGGCACGTCGCAGACATCGAAGCGGCGATCCCGCTATCCTACGTGGATGATGTATACGCGCTATTGAAGAGCCTCGCGCAGCTGCAAGAAGCGGCCAATCGGTCGGGAACGTTCGCGGGGCTTACAGGGATGAAAGTCTGTACGCAAGTGAAGTCCCTGTGGTTTACGACAGCGCGGGACGCCCCCGAAGAAATCCACTACACGGAGAGTAATGGAGCCGGAGAAGCGGTAGCGCGACCAGAGACGATAGCAAGACAGACCACGTTTGACGTACTAGGAGTGATGCTGACAACAAAGCAGGTACCGCCAAGCAAGCCTCTCCAGCAGTCCAAGCGAGTAGCGGAACGAGTAAGAATGGTAGACAACGTGTTGAAAAGGGCGACCTGCCTCCCGCTCCCGGCTGGTGCACGAGACCTCGCCGTCAGCATGACGGCGGGCTCAAAGTTGTACTATGGGGCAGCGGTGACGGCGATCGGGAAGCAGGAAGTCGAACGCATGAGGAGGAGGTTCACCGAGTCAGTTTGGACGGGGCCGCCCCGACGAGCGCAAGAAGCAGTGTTGCACGTGCTGCACCACGGGCATAGATTAGACCCAGGCGTTGTCCCAATGTACAGGCAGATCACAACCTGGGCCGAACAGGTCAAAAAGTGGGGATACGCGCGAGCGTTGGCGGAAACGGCGTGGGTCCACAGAGAAGAACTCGCAAAGCTACACGGCCCCTTTGCCTTCTTGAAGGAGGCGCTGGACAAACTCCAATGGCGGTGGGTGACACCTACGTGCATCGCGTATGTGAATGAGGTAGGGGAAGGCATTGTACACGACGCGGCGCAGGAGGGCAACACACGCCTCCTACAACACGACCTGCGACACTCTCTACGCATGCGCGAGATGGTTCGACTAGCAGCGAGGAGAGGAAACGATTTCGGGGGGGTTCAAAGCGGGGTCGATTTTACAGCAACCAGGAGCCTCTTAGAGAAGCAGAACTCACCTCTCACAGCCTACCAAGCCGGACTGCTGAGGTCAGTCATCGCAGGAGCCACGCCGGTCACGGGGCTGAGCGAGAGGGGGTGCCCGTACTGCAACACGCAGGAGCGCGAGACGGTCGAACACTTGTTTTGGAAGTGCCCGGCCTGGGAACAGACACGCGTGAAGTACGCGGAACTGACGGCCGCGCAGCAGAGTTGGCCACCGTGCTTGCGAATGTGCGGAGTAGCCCCCGCCCCCCAGGCAGACTCGGAACACCTGCCCAGGGAACGGGAGAAGCTACTTCGCCTGCTGGAGACGCTGCATCTCTTCTTCGTGGAGGTCCTGACAGCACGCCAAGGGGCGGATGAAATGCTGGACAGATCCACACGTCACCATCGGACCCTAGAATACCCGCGACAATGGAGACCGGCCGAGCCGCACAAGCTGGTAGTGCCAGACATCGCGCCCTCAGCGGTTTCAACCAAGTGGAAATACGGCCCGGAGATGTGGATGGCGTTCACGGACTGGCTGAGAGAGTTGAACTGGGCGCCTCCAGGGCATGAGCTGGGGGTAAGCTTCGTTGAGTTAGCGGTGGACTTCGAGTTGTGCACCGGATGCCGGCTCCCGGCGCTTAATAACCGGTACTACTCGGCGCCAAAACCCCCAGCACAGAAGGCCACTACAGCGCGTCGGGTGCTACCAGAAGGCGCAGCAGGTGGCGGGATAGCGGTGTATTTTGACGGAGGAGCAAGGGCGAACGGTACAGCTTTTGCTGTGGCGGGAGCAGGAGCAGTCCTGTACAAAGAATGCGTAAAGGTCTCGCAGATTGTGCTCCCGCTGCCAAATGTGCGCAGCAACAACGTTGCCGAGTACGAAGGAATGTTGGCAGGGCTACAGCTCTTGGAAGAGGCAGAAGGAACGGAAGGAAAGCAGTGCACCATCCGCGGCGACTCGGCTCTGGTAATTGGGCAAACCAACCGAAAAATGGCGTGTTCGGAAGGCCTGAAGCCGCTATTGACCCGTGCAATAGAAAAGATGATGGCCCTGCGGCAGCGACTCACGCTGCGGGCGGAGCACGTCAAGCGCGAGGATAATGTGGACGCGGATGCGCTCAGCAACGCGGCGATGGACCTCGTGCAGAGACTGCACCCAACACGAGAGCAGCAGGAGGCAGCTCTCGCAGCATTTCGGGCCTCCGGACTCGGAAAGGCGATGAGCCTGGGCGAACTAGGCAGTGCCTACAAGAAGGTGACAGGACGGCCGTGGTTCTACGGCCACGAATGTGCGACGACGATCTTGACCTCCGTCGGGGGAACAGTTGTGAGGGGTGCTTCGCGGCGCGCGCAACTCACGGAGACAACCGACGCGGTCATCCTCGGCATCCGGGAGCACATAAGAACGCTGAGGCCGACACAGACGGAGACCACGTTGTACCCCCAACACCTGGAATGGGCGGCAACCTATATCCCGGAGGAAGCCTACCCCGCAGGATGGGCACAAGGAAAGGCCGACTGGAAGGCGAGGGCGGAGATGAAAAACAAGGTTTCAGGTGCAGGAGCGTGCAGAGGGTCGCAACCGAAGAAGGCCCCGGAGGACGCGGTGAACACATCACGCCCCGGCGAGATTAGCACGCAACACAGGAAGCCCCGATGTAAGGAATGCGGGAAAAAGCGCTTACCAGCGGAGACGTGTTGCCGGCATAAACAGCACAACCATGAAGGAGACGGCCTAAGGCCGCGGATGCAATACTGCTCGATCTACAGACTGGGGCGCTGCGGCGAGTGCGAAGCAGACAACGAAGGGATCGCGAGGTGCTGTACACGGCACCACCCCCAGTTGAACACGGACTCCCACTCGCAGCCTGCGGGAGCATCGGCGGTTACTTGAAACTGAAGGAGTCGTGGACGCCCCTCGCTCAGGGAGGCACCACATGAAAACAGGTCTACAACACACACACACACACACACACACACACACACACACACACACACACACACACACACACACACACACACACACACACACACACACACACACACACACACACACACACACACACACACACACACACACACACACACACACACACACACACACACACACACACACACACACACACACACACACACACACACACACACACCACACACACACACACACACACACACACACACACACACACACACACACACACACACACACACACACACACACACACACACACACACACACACACACACACACTTAAACACAGGCATGCAGCATTGGGGACTCATCCAACGGTGACCAATTTGTTCATTTCGGAGTGACGTTCCAGCCTTGCCATCGGGAAGCGACGATCGAAACAGCCTACTCTCTCGAGGTATACTCGCCGTTTGCATTCTGAAATTCGCCATCAACTCCAGTGCGAAGGAGCAGCGGGTCGAAATCTGAGCATGTCTCCAACTCATCGGTCTCAGAGGCTAGTAGCTCCATGGTTTTACATGAGCGCCAGCTTGGAAGGAAATGCTCGACAAAAGCTGCCAGATAAAGTACCGAAGGGATCCCAAGTGCTGAAACTACCAAACCACGTGTTGAACGGACGTGAGATCATGCGGGGCCACCCCTACACGACGACGTATCACACAAACACAACAGGGTCGGCTTGTGAACACTCGAGCCACAAGGGCAAGATCTTCATGCCCGGGGCCCCAGAAAGTGGGAGGGAACACTTGCTGAAGGATAGTATCTCCCTGTGCACGCCCAAGGAGAACCAGAAGGATGTCTTCTTCCCTTATTTTCGTCGTGTCCGTCTGCAGCCACGTGGACAAGTGCTATCAAGGGTCGTGTACTGTGTACAGACCCGGTCCATCGACTGGCAAACGTCACGTTTGCACGTTTGTCAAACTTTTGCGTTTGATAAATCTTGTCAAACGTACGTTTGCAAACGTTTGATAATATCACTGCGCTAAGGGTGGGGCGCCACGTTAAAAAGAGTCCGCAAGACCCACCCTTCCTAACACCCGCAGTACAACAACATGCGCGCCGTGAACGCGACTGTCGCCCGCGTTAAAGAGGGCACGCCGGGTATGATCCTCGCCGACGTTCTGAGTATTGGTATGCCATTCGACTGTGTTCTGTCGTTGAATGGGGCATGGGGTCAGTTCGGTCCCAAGGCAAGGTGGAATTGCCCGCCTCAAAGCTGCCACTGACGAGCTTGCTCGGACGTGCAAAATTGCCGAAAGGGAATGCGTGAACATTCCGCAACCCGGATGCAGAGATCTGACGATCCTTTCCGTGGAAAGTGAACACCGCCATTTGAGATCATCGAGGCGGTCATGCCAGATTCGTTAGCTATGTCACTGGAGCGGAGTGCTGCTCCGATTCAGAATGTGATTGACTCACTCTAGTGATCAGCGTTCTTGCCTTATGAACACCAGTCTCCTTCATTTGCCGGTCTTAGTGGTGACCCATTGACGATCTGTGTTGACCATGTCCACATGCCCCGGATGATGCAGTCGTCTCTTTTCCTTGACCATCTGTGTTGACCACGTCCACATGCCCCTGATGACGCAGTCGTCTCTTTTCCTTTAGTCCCGGACTAGGTATTACTCGTACTGAAAAACAGGGTTTGCCACTTTAAAATACCGACCTTCTAATCCACAAATAACGCTTGAAAAGTGTACACCAAGGAAAAACAACCCGCGCCCACACAGCCTTTACTTACTCTAAAAGAACCCATTCACCGAATGTCAACCAGAGACCCTAACATACCGGAATCTCGAGCGAGCTTACTTTTGTTACCAGCACCAATATAACAACCACCCGTCCCCTTGCACAACTTGGTGTCGGTCACAAACAGTCCCGGACTAGATGTTACTCGTACTCAAAAGTGTACACCAAGGAAACAACCCGCACCCACAAGAGAACCCATTTAACAACTGTCAACCGGAGACCCTCACATACCGGAATCTCAAGCGAGCTCAACTTTGTTACCAGCACCAATATAACAACCACCCGTCCCCTTGCACAACTTGGTGCCGGTCACAAACAGTCCCGGACTAGATGTTACTCGTACTCAAAAGTGTACACCAAGGAAACAACCCGCACCCACAAGAGAACCCATTTAACAACTGTCAACCGGAGACCCTCACATACCGGAATCTCAAGCGAGCTCAACTTTGTTACCAGCACCAATATAACAACCACCCGTCCCCTTGCACAACTTGGTGTCGGTCACAAACAGTCCCGGACTAGATGTTACTCGTACTCAAAAGTGTACGCCAAGGAAACAACCCGCACCACAAGAGAACCCATTTAACACATGGCAACCGGAGACCCTAAACTAGATGCGCAACTTGGGTGTCGGCCACAAACAGTCCCGGACAAGATATTACTCGTACTGAAAAGTGTACACCAAGGAACCCGCACCCTTCCTTGCTCTAAGAGAACCCATTTAACAAATGTCAACCGGCGCCCCTAAACTAGATGCGCGCGGTAAAGACCGGCGCAAGGCAGGACAAGAGGCAGCAGAAAAGGTCGGGCGAAGCTAAGTTCTGGTAAAGAAAGGTTCGGGCGATGCTAAGTTCTGGTAAAGCAAAGTTCGGGCGATGCTAAGTTCGGGTGAAGCGAAGTTCGAGTGATGCCAAGTTCGGCGTGTACTGGCAAGTTCGGCGCCAGCACCCGGGGGGGGGGGGGGTCTCATCCGGAATCTCGAGCGAATTTGAACTTTGCGACCAGCATCAATAACAACCACCCCTCCTTGCACAGACAACGAGCAAGAGTGGAAGTCCGTCTCCGTGTATTTTAAGGACGTTTTGGTGAAGATGGGCGTGGCAGACTACCGAAAGAGCTTCCACGTGAAGTTCGAAGTTTCGAAGATCAACGACGACGGCTCGCAGGAGCTGGAAACGCCGATTTGGCGCCAGGTTTCGACGAGGGACGAGCTGAGCCACTGCGGGGCGTGCAGCGGGGGCATCGGCTGCATGGGCTCCGGCACGTCGTCGATCATCCTTATGAGCTGCTTCGTGGTGCTCGTCACGATGGTCATCACCATGGTCATGTCCACGAAAACCCTCCCGCCTGTAGCCGCCTGATGCGGTCCTTCGGTACTGTGCCCGCAGCTTTCCCACAGTGTGGTCAGAATGGCCACAACATCTGCCCGCAATGTGCTGTGGCCATTGTGGCTAGATCATTTTGCTTCCGTGACCCACGGGAATTGTGTGGGACCAATTGCCACTTGAATGTGGGAGAAAAGTTCGTGTCGATGCCACAACATCTACCGCAATGTATTGCGGCTAGAATCTTTTTCTTCCGTGACCGTCGGTGACGCAGGGTGACGCAGGGAAAATGGGGGTCCAATGCCACTTGAACGTGGAAAAAGACCCGCGCTGACGGAATTGATGTCATTCCTGGGCATTGATTCTGGCCCGTTTTCATGAGATTTTGGTGAAGGTGGGCGTGGCAGACTACCGGGAGAGCTTCCACGTGAAGTTGCGAAGTTTCGAAGATCAAACCGCCGACGGCTCGCAGGAGCTGGAAACGCCGGCTTTGGCGCCAGGTTTCGACGAGGGACGAGCTGAGCCACTCCGGCCACTTGCCCGTCTTCTCGACCATTGCGAAAAGTGCGCCACGTCGTTGAATCCGGGGCTTGGCGTGTTGTTCACCAGGTCGTTTGATGCGGGACTTTGTTTGTTGTCCACTGGACCGTTCGATAAGGGGACTTCGTGTGTTGTGGACTGGACCGTTTGATAGGGCGCTTTTTTGGGCGTCGTTGCCCGCACCGCCTCGTCGGGGAGAGCCGCCAGACAACAATGGGCGGAGCACCTTCGCCGCCGATCCCCCGCGTCGTGACCAACTGCGCAGCTCGTCGACCGGCCCGAAAAGAAAGAGGAAGGTGAGGCTGCCATTCTTTGCTCCTGCTGGGTTTGGTCTTTTGGTAGCGCCAGAGTGACTGTCTACGTGGAACCCCGCCTCCTCCGAAACTCTTCTGGTGTGGGGTGCTCGTTCTGCCAATGCGCTTTGCTCCAATTCCCACAGTGAACCATAGTAGCACCCAAGCGCGACCGAGCCGTCGGTTGCGTTCGGCAGCGGGGACACCCGCACGCTGAGTTGCTGCACCGGCGCGTAGCTGCGCTGGGACGTGCCCCACCCCTCTGCCGCAACGCCCGCGCCTTCCCGTGCTTGTACCGGCTGCGCAGGCGGACCCTCTGCTCCGCACGCAGTCGGTCTGCGATGCCTGCGCAAAGCAGAAGTGCGCGGTGTGCACTGGCATGCGAAGAATCTACAGCCTTGTAGTTGACAAGTGCTGCCAGGTGCACCACCGCCCGGACGACGGCGGTCCGGATGCTGTTGGGTACTCGCCGGTCGCGAATTTCAAACGGCACGTCGCCCGCAGGATGCACCGCGAGGTGGGAATCGTGGCGGTCGGTACGAGAAGCGACAATCGCGGATGCGGCAGCGAGTAAAGAGCAGTCGACACGCAGACGAGCAGCGGCCCGCATCGCAGGTGGCACAAACCGAAGAAGCCCGTGAGGCAGGGAGTGGAGACGAGGTGATGCAAGACGAAGGGGAAAGCGCGAAGCGACCAGCCCGGACGGACCAACAAGACGCAAGACCAGGCGGCCAGGGGAAGGAGGGGGACGCGACCCAGAGACCCGGGCTAAGTAGCCTGGAAGTAGTGTGATGGACCTTTCTTCGGAGGGGCTCACGCACTCAAAGATCGACTTATACGCGGGATGCACCGCGAGGTGGGAATCGTGGCGGTCGGTACGAGAAGCGACAATCGCGGATACGGCAGCGAGTAAAGAGCAGTCGACACGCAGACGAGCAGCGGCCCGCGTCGCAGGTGGCACAAACCAAAGAAGCCCGTGAGGCAGGGAGTGGAGACGAGGTGATGCAAGACGAAGGGGAAAGCGCGAAGCGACCAGCCCGGACGGACCAACAAGACGCAAGACCAGGCGGCCAAGAGAAGGAGGGGGACGCGACCCAGAGACCCGGGCTAAGTAGCCTGGAAGTAGCGTGATGGACCTTTCTTCGGAGGGGCTCACGCACTCAAAGATCGACTTATACGCGGGATGCACCGCGAGGCGCGAGTCTTGGAGGACCGGGTTGCCGTGCGCGTCGCGGACGGCGGACGTGAGGGTGATCGCCTCGCCTGCCGGCACGGCGCGGCGGTCGGGTGCGCAGTGGACGGCAGCGGGGGGATTACCCCTCCGCGCCCCGGCGTGGTGTTCTCTCGTTCATCGTTGAAAGCGTCATCCGCAGGTCGGCCGCCGGTATCGCGTCCAGCTCTCACAGTTTCACTGAGGGAGTTGATGCACCACGAAAGTCGATTAGAGAACTCCACACAGCCTTCAGGGTGTGGTTGGTTCAAAGAAAAATCCAAGTTTTTCCCTCGCGCCAGTGCTATCAGCTACAAAGACGTGTTCTTACTTTTCCCTTTCTTCTGGGCAGTTTTCGTCAGACAATACGAAGAGCAGAATCTCCACCTACCCACGGTGTGTTGCGGACCATTGGGGCTGGATCTTTTTAAAGGAAAAATAAGCATGCAGAGGCGACGCCCTCTCATTTTCTGAGGAAGCTCATTTTCCGCAGCCTTGTTCTCTTGCTTCTCCTGGTGATGGAGAGCCTGCTCTGATGTAGGAACAGAGAGAGATTTCTTTTTGCAAGCACCTGCTTTGTAGGAAATGCTTGAGGAGACTGCCAGTTGCGATAGATCAAAGGAGGTAAATGTGCTGTAGCCCACACGAAGCACAGGTAAATCTGGGTTTAGTGGCGGGCGTAAGCGTTTCAACCAAAAAGACCCACTTTGCAGTTGTATTGTTTTCTCCCCCTCTAGCCTCCTTCGAAATGCGCACAAGGCAGTCCCTCGAGTATTTTTTGTCTGTGTGTATGTGCCGTCACCTGTATGGTAATTTCCACAGTACGCTGCCAACCCTCACTTTTTGATAATGACAACCGCGGTTGTTACCATAAAAATCGATCCGAGCAGAACTGAGGCAGCCGGCAAGCCGTCTCGCAACAGAAGCTTGGACGATCCGAATAGGTCCAGACGTCTCAAACATAAACCCCAGTGAAGGAGCAATGATTAAGATTTGAACGCATCTCCAACTCTTACCACACATCGGTTTCAGGGACTTTTAACCCTCTTTTCAAAGTTCTTTGAGAGATGCAACCGGCGCGGTGGCCAGCAAACTTGCCCTTGCCAGAGGGTCGGTCTCTCCCCCTTGACCTTGCCAAACTATAGTGAGGGGTTTGCCCTCTCCACCGCCCCTAGCCTCCTCCGCCTTCAAAAAACACCGAGAAGAACAGAAGCATGCTTCGCGCGGAGTCAGTCCGACGTAGGGATGACCCGAAATGGGTTCATTCAGACCGGGGCCTGAATTCGGGCTTTTTTTTTTACATAAGCGCCAGCTTGAAAGGAAATGCTCGACGATGCTGCCCGACAAAGAACAGAAGGGATCCCAAGTGCTGTAACTACCGAACCACGTGTTGAACGGATGTGAGGTCATGCGGGTCTACCCCTACACGACAAATCACACAAACACAACAGGTCAAAAGTCCTGAGTGAGAAAACAACACACGGTGGTGTAAGCGAAGAACAAAAAGGGATGAAGTGGGGCTCCTGTTCGATTTCAGTTTGACTTCGGTCTGTTTTGGGTCCGACTTTGGGTGGCTTGAGCTGGACGTTGTCTGACCCTAGCTCGGCTTTAGCGACTTAGTATAAAGTGTATAAAGTCTGACTTCTGCCTCGAACTGGATTGGCATTATTCAGACCTAAGCCTGATCTCGGTCTGCTTGCAGAGTGGCTCCTGTTTGACTTCAGTTTTGACTTTGGTCTGTCTTCAGTCCGACTTTAGTTGGCTTGAGCTTGACGTCGTCTGACATTAGCTCGACTTCAGCGACTTGGTAAAGGGGTGGGTCGAATAATAACATTTAGGGTAAATTCCCTTTTATGTCCGACATATTTTCAAAATGCCCCTTATATGTCCGACATAGTTTCAAAATGTCCCTTATATGTCCGACATAGTTTCAAAATGTCCCTTATATGTCCGACATATTTTCAAAATGCCCCTTATATGTCCGACATAGTTTCAAAATGTCCCTTATATGTCCGACATAGTTTCAAAATGCCCCTTATATGTCCGACATAGTTTCAAGTTACCCTTATATGTCCGACATAGTTTCAAAATGTCCCTTATATGTCCGACATATTTTCAAAATGCCCCTTATATGTCCGACATAGTTTCAAGTTACCCTTATATGTCCGACATAGTTTCAAAATGTCCCTTATATGTCCGACATAGTTTCAAAATGCCCCTTATATGTCCGACATAGTTTCAAAATACCCTTATATGTCCGACATAGTTTCAATTGTCCCTTATATGTCCGACATAGTTTCAAAATGCCCCTTATATGTCCGACATATTTTTCGATGTCCGACATACTTTCAAATACCTCTTATATGTCCGACATATTTTCAAAATCCCCTTATATGTCCGACATAGTTTCAAAATGCCCCTTATATGTCCGACATATTTTTCGATGTCCGACATACTTTCAAATACCTCTTATATGTCCGACATATTTTCGCAGATGATGTCCGACATATTTTCAAAATGTCCCTTATATGTCCGACATATTTTCAAACTTACCCTATATGTCCGACAGCGGGGTGAAGGCGGGGTGAAGGTTGATACAAGTCCACCATGAATCACAGGAGGTAGAACATGATTTCTCATGGTATTCAGGTTGAAAGTACGAATCACAGGACGTGGAACATGATTCGTAGGAATGCTGAGCACCTTGGCTCCGTACTTGGAGAGCGAATTCCGTCGATCGTAGCGCAGATGACTTTACGCAGGATGATGTTATGCAGGATGATGTAATATTACCCCTCTCTTCCCTCTTTGCCCTCCCGAAAGGAGGATGTGTGGTGAGTACACTGGCTGCATGTTGAATGATGGTGTTTGCGAGTAAATTGCTTCCCGTTGACCGTTTTTGCTGCGGCAGTCTTACCTTTGCGTCTGACGCTGGTTCATTTTTCGCTTTAGCTTCCGTTCCGGTGGTACTCCGCATACAGCCTTGATACCATGCAGGGTCAAAACCATGTGTCTTTTGGAAATGGCGAATTTTTTTTTCCCGGAAAAAATTTGGGTTTTTGAATTTTAAAATTTTGGAACAAACTCTGCGGTAATTTTTGAGGAAGTTGAGCAATTTTTTTTTTTCCCAATTTTTTTTTTTGGGGGCCAGCGGCCCCCGCGGGAGCGTTTTAAAAAGACACAAGATTTTGACCCTGCATGATACATGTTGTTCGAGAACGAGGGAAAAAAAGGTGGTGCATCGTAAAAAATGGATGGAGGTAGACGCTGCAACAACGAACGATATGGTTGAAAGGGCTGACTGTGGTGTACCTGAGGATGCAAATACCATGCCTGCCCACGGATTCTGATACGCCGCTAATTGGAAGAGGTAGGACCGGACCTGGTACAAGTGGTACAGCCGCGAACACGTGTTCTGCCAGTTACAACTTGCGGAATCCGCCCGCGACTCCATGTCGCCACCTCGTCGGAGTTTGAAGTGAAAAGAGGTGCTCATGCTTGACATGACGCCGCACGAATGCAACAAGAACCCGAGCACGTGTGAATAAATGCAACCTCAGGCTTACCTCCAACCTCAGAAACCCGGCACCCGTTCTTCATGCAGCACGGTGTAAGCAATGACCTTCGTAAGGCCCCCCGGACTCTCGAATTGGAGGTTTCTCAGCCCTTCAAGCAGAACGCTTAATGATCCTTTTGCATGGGTTTGATCTTTTTGTTGTCCGGAGACCGAGCCACAGCGTCACCTAAACTGTTCGGTTCTGGTCTATGTGGTGGTTCATGTCGTCGGTTGAAGAAGGAATTAGCAGCACAGAGACTGCGTTGCCTAAACTGTTCGTCTGGTGGATATCATGCAGGGTCAAAACCTTGTGTCTTTTTGGAAATGGCAAAAAAAAAATTCCGGAAAAAAAAAATGGGGTTTTTGAATTTTGGAACAAACTCTGCGGTAATTTTTGCGAAAGTTGAGCAAATTTTTTTTTTTGCCAAAATTTTTTTTTGGGGTCCATCGGCCCCGCGGGAGCGTTTTAAAAAGACACAAGGTTCTGACCCTGCATGATATGTGGTGATTCACATCATCGGTTGAAGAGGTGGTCCAGAAGGAATGTGGTTCATAAGCAGGCATAGCGTGGGTTACCGTGTGTAAAATGTTAAGCTTCGGCAAAGGTATTTCAGAACAGACTGGGGGGAATGCGTGAGGTAGTTCAGAAAGGACATAGGGAAAACGTGGTGGATTCACATGTTGTGGGGTTTTGCGCGAAGCGTGCAAGGCAACTTCAAAATGCGTCGGACATGTAAGGGTAACTTCAAAATATGTCGGACATATAAGGGACAATATGAAAATATGTCGGACATATAAGGGACATTCTGAAACTATGTCGGACATATAGGGGACATTCTGAAAATATGTCGGACATATAAGGGGCAATATGAAACTATGTCGGACATATAAGGGACAACATGAAAATATGTCGGACATATAAGGGACATTCTGAAACTATGTCGGACATATAAGGGACATTCTGAAAATATGTCGGACATATAAGGGGCAATACGAAACTATGTCGGACATATAAGGGGAAGTTTGAAAGTATGTGAGGACATGTCCGAAAATATGTCGGACATACTTTCGGCTTCCAAAATAAGTCGGACATATAAGGGGCATTCTGAAACTATGTCGGACATATAAGGACATGCGAGAAAACATCAATTGAAACTATGTCGGACATATACGGGACATTTTGAAAATATGTCGGACATAAGGGGCATTTTGAAAGTATGTTGGACATATAAGGGTAAGGTCAAAGATGTGTTGGGCATATAAGGGGCATTTTGAAACTACGATGTCAAAATGAAAATATGTCGGACATATAAGGGGGATTTGAAACTATAGCCGGACATTTAAGGTAGTTTGCCCTAACATTTATTTGGCACACGTCTGGTTGTCGAAAAACACCACCACTACTTGATCCTGCTACTGTTCGGCTACCCGGAACTTTTTTAGTATTCGACAAATCGAATAATAACACAGGTGTTATTATTCGACGACCCCCCCTTTATAAAGTGTATAAAGTCTGACCTCAGCCTGGACTTGGGCCGGCTTTAGTCTGTTTTGATGTAGCAGCTTGGCTTCAGAAATTGACCGTCTGGCAGCACCGACTGACTCATAGCTTTTGCATTGCGCAGGCTTAGAAGACGTAGACCGCGTGCTTTGGTAGATCAGAAATTCCTCACCGGAAAATGACGCAGGGTGAATGTATGAAGCGGGAAAGCGATCCACCGGCACGCCCAAACAAAACGAAGCGCCTGTCTTTTTTAGTACCAACAATCTTGCGGGTTGCCCTTCAATGTATTGTGCAGGCTAAAAAGACGTAGGCAGCGTGTTTTGGTGGTTGATCAGAATTCCTTGCCTGAGCATACACAGGGGTAAATACAAGTGGGAAAACGATCACCCCGGCGCGCACAAACAATACGAAGCGCCTGTCTTATTCCGCATTTTCATCTGTTTTGCCAAGAGCTGCGGCTCAACTATTTCACGCGGAAGGAGGGACGCGCCAGCTTGGAAGGAAATGCTCGACGATGCTGCCCGACAAAGAACCGAAGGGATCCCAAGTGCTGTAACTACCGAACCACGTGTTGAACGGACGTGACGTCATGCAGGTTTACCCCTACACGACAAATCACACAAACACAACAGGTCAAAGTCCCGAGTGAGAAAACAACACACGGTGGTGTAAGCGAAGAACAAATCAGATTGTGTTTGTATTGTATTTGCCCCTTATATTTCCTCCCTTCCATTCGCAGCCGAAGCAGCTACGTCGAGTATTTCCGCATTTTCATCTGTTTTGCCAAGAGCTGCGGCTCAACTATTTCACACGGGGAGGAGGGGCGCGCCTCTTTAAAATTCGCGCGAACAGTCCGCTTCTTTTCGGCGCGAGTTGGGTTACAGCCTCAGGCTCCTGTTATTTCCTGTGTTATTCCGGTGCCCCTTGGGCCTTGAACTCTCTCTTCTCACCCTCTTTGCACACCGCCAGACAACTTCAACGGATGCAACGCGATCTTTTTTGCGATAACCAATTTCTGCTTCCCTGGAGACAGTATTTGTTACAGCTAAAAAGAACGTTGGCAGCGGTTTATCCAAATCACATACAGGTTAAATCGCACAAACAAAAATATTGCTCGTGCAGAATGGCGGTCGACCTGAAGGCCTACGACTGGTCCCCCATCAAGGTGGTCCGCCGACGAAGACCCTGATTGCTGGGAGTGAAAGTTCCAGGGGAACTTTAGCACTTTGTCTGAATGAGCAAAAAAGCCGGTTTCAGCCAAAACCCCGGGTTTTGGGCACTGCGGTGCCTGTGGGTATCTGAGTGCCTGGAGCCGTCACCCCAAACAAGGGAACGGAGGGGTTGGTGAGATACAGGAGGCGGTGTGCGCGTCTATCAAACTACGGAGATAGTGAGTGAATAAGCTTCGAACAGCAGTGGCAACCGTGACACGCCGCGTAACTGCAGAACTGTAAAGTGCAGGTACAGTACTGCAGGGGCCACTTTTTTCTTTTTGAAAATCGAAATTCAGAATATTATTTTTCTTTCTTTGAGGATCGAGGCGGTGCTGCAAGAGAAGCGCCTGCGGTTTGCGGCGCACTGCATGCGTTCTGATCAGCCGATTGCTGGCTTGATGTTCGCGGACAGCTTCGGGCGAGACGAGTGGGGCGACCACTGCTGTCTTTCGAACGAGTAATCTGCAACGATCTCGCGGAAAGGGACCGGACAAAAATCCGGGAGTGGATGGAGGACCGGGAGGTCTGGGACGCAAAGGTGAAAGAAGTCGTCGCGAACACACTCAAGAACGTCGAAGAGCCGCCGCGCAAAGTACGGAAGCTCATACGGCCCCGGGGGCAAGGCTCCGGACGACGACAGAAGACGACAACAACAGCTGCTGCAAGAAGACAACGACGCATTCTGGCCCTTCGCTACATCGATGAACTGGTCTGCTCGGCGCCGCGGTGCCATGTCAAAGCCTGCGCAGAACACTGCATCAATTGTCATTTTCCGCTGACAGCCCATAATCCGCTGTACCCCACACTGAGATGCCACCTTTGCGAAAGGTACACCTCATCCGAATGCTGTCACGGCTTGACAGTTTCTGCTGCCGCCGCACTTGAATCGTTTGAATGCAAACACTGCTCCGTTTTACTCCCGTATCTGCGGGGGGAGATGACAACTACTACTACTACTTTTTGAAAACCCGAAACCGGAAAAACCCGGTTTCTGAAACCGGGAAACCGGGTTTCTAAAGTCCCCTGGAAAGTTCGCTTGAAACTCCGGGTGTTTACAGTCTCCGGGTGACCTTTTGTGCTCTGAGTGTCGTGAGAGTGGTGGCTACGCGAGGTAAGAGGATCGGTGGGTACCTTGGTTGTTGGGCATTGGTGGTTTCGGCCATTATCCACATACCTTACTTACCAGTACGTGACTCTCTGTCTTCTTGGTACCGTATGACCGTCTCTTTTCGTGAATTTCTGGTGCTGCTTATGGTTTGCGCAGGTTGAATGCAAGATACCTGATTTTTTATGGCAGCAAGCTTGCTTGTCGATGTCAAAAAAGCGTCGGATGGCAGCGTGCCAAATTGGAAAAATGTTGAACTGGACTAAAGCCGGAAGGGTTATGGGGACACCCACGAGAAGCTTTCAATCCTATGACGCAAATATTTGAACCCCCCAGCCCCAGAGACCTGTACACTGTTGGTCGACATTTCTTTTGCTTTGGATACGTGAGACAGCGTTTCAAACGACGTTTCAGCCAATATAGCAGGAGAAGGGGGTGAAGTGTGTGTGGGTGTGCACGCGTATGCGCGTGTGGTGAATGCCTGGAGAAGATGATGCAGGGCTACTTCGCAAGCCGGGGCGAGGCCGACAACAGCGAGCTGAAGGCGCAGATCGACGTGAACACGTCCCTCCTGCAGCGCCTGAACGAGGCTGAGCAGCACCAGCTGACCGAGCAGACCACGATGGCCGGCCGAGAGGCGCTCCTCGCGGAGACGAGGCTCCTCCTCAACTCCCTTAACGACGAGAACACCGAGCTGAGGGACGAGCTGGCGGCCTGCAGAAGGCCTGCGGAGCAGCTGCAATCCGTAGGGTAATTCTTGAGAGCCTGTTACTATTCGAATGCCTATCCAGAAAAATGTCAATAGGACACATTTAGAGTGCCTTTTCTTCTTGGAAAAAGTGTCAATACCGACAGTCAAAAAATAGCCCTTTCTTGCTCTAAGAGAACCCATTCATGAACAGTGTGCCGTGAACATCACACGGAGACCCTAAAACCCCGGAATCTCAAGCGAGCTGTCACTCTAAAAGACATTGCAAGAACCCACGAAAAGCTTTCAGCTTCGGGAATCCTATGGCGCAAATATTTGAACCCCCCAGCCCCAGAGACCTGTCCCCTGTTGGTCGACAATTTTGCTTTGGATACCGGAGACTCTACAAGCCAGCGTTTGAAACGAACTTTCACTTCATAGGGCAGGAAAAGGGGGTGGAGTGTGCGTGCATATGCGCGTGTGGTGAATGCCTGGAGAAGATGATGCAGGGCTACTTCGCAAGCCGGGGCGAGGCCGACAGCAGCGAGCTGAAGGCGCAGATCGACGTGAACACGTCCCTCCTGCAGCGCCTGAACGAGGCTGAGCAGCACCAGCTGACCGAGCAGACCACGATGGCCGGCCGAGAGGCGCTCCTCGCGGAGACGAGGCTCCTCCTCAACTCCCTCAACGACGAGAACACCGAGCTGAGGGACGAGCTGGCGGCCTGCAGAAGGCATGCAGAGCAGCTGCAGGCAGAGGTGGCGCAGGGTCGGAACGAGAAGGAGCAGGCGGAGGCGAACCTGAAGCAGCTTAACTTCAACTTGCTGTACCAGATGCAGGAGAAAAACGGGCTCATTGCCAGCATGAGAAAGGAGGCCGACGGGAAGGACAGGCGAAACGACGAACTGCAAAAAAGCATCGAAGCCGTCGCCACGCAGCTGCACGAGGCGAGCAACGAAAGAGACCGGCTCGAGCGGGAGAACGCCAGCGCTGGGAAGGCTTTAGTTTCACTCGAAGAGCAATGCTCGACGACCCTCGCACGGTATTCGAAGCACCTCGGGCCGGAGCTGGGCGTGCCAGAACGTGCTGCGTCTGTCGACCAACGACTGGACACAATCCTGCGCACGATGTCGACGAAGCTCGCTGCGCTGGAAGAGGCGCTGCGGGCCGAGAACCACAAAGCCTCGCAGTGCACAAGCCAGGCGACCACCCAGCGCCACCGGCTCGACGCGATGGAAAAAGCGTGCGCCGACCTGCACGACAAGCTCGAGACCAACCGCCGCGAGAAGTGCGAAGCGGTGTCGAAGCTGCAGAAGCAGCTTGACGACTCCCGAGCCTCGGCCCACTCTCTCGCCCTCGACGCCCTCAAGTGCCGGCAAGCCTACATATCGGCAGGCGAAGCCGTCGAAGAAAAGCTGGCGCACTACAAACAGGTTGCCTTTTCGTTGTTGTTGTATAGGCTACCTGGTTAAGCGTTCAACAAAGGTTGTTGCGAACCCACTCCAACCTTTAGTTAGTACGGATTTGCTGTAAAAAGAACCCATGTATGTCTCCGGGTGACGAAGGTCACCCGGAGACTCCAAAATCCCGGATTCTCAAAGCGATTTTTAGCTCTATAAACCCCCCGCCTCGCAAGTCAAACGGAGACTTCAAAAAGCCGACCGCTTGCTACAAGAAACAGTCCATAACAGACCCGCTAACCTTCACAAGCTTCGACTGTCTCTGGAGAGATGGTCCCTGCACTCTAACTCGTCTCTCTCTATTTTTTTAGCCGCATGCAATGTGTGAGGAAACTGAACCGCCCAAGTAGGACCTTCTGATCATGATCATTTGCCAAATCTGCCACCTGAAACCACGTCCAGGATTTGGGCTCAGGGTAGTGCGGTCAACGAAAACTTTTTTGTAATACTCTTGACAAGACTTGTCTTCCAAGTATTGTTTCCTCCCAGTAAAATAAAGGGAGAGGTCGAAGAATAACAGTTATTTGACACACGTCTGGTGGTCCAAAAAAACTACCACTATTTGATCCTGCCACTGTTCGGCTACCCGGAACTTTTTTTTAGTATTCGACAAATCGAATAACAACACAGGAGTTATTGCCCCCCCCCTCCCTTGCTTAAGCTCGGCACCCGGTTGCTTTGGCAACCTGTCGCTTTTGTGACGCCACAAACTTCGTTTCCCGAGACGTTACCATACGGCCCAACCCCCGAACACCAAGAGAGGTACAGTTTGGAAGGGACTGCATGTCAAAGCAGGAAAAGGCATATGGAAACGCTCAGAACCGATAAAGAACAAAAAAAGTCGTAACCCAACACAGGACGAGAAGGAAGGAGCAGCACCACCAGAACCGAGAAAGAACAAAAAAAGAAGAATACTACGCACCAAACCCACCACCCTCCCCAACCCGGGCTTCCTTTTTACCCCTGCAAACCCGTGAATAGGTGCTACGGGAGTATCTGGCAACCGCTGCTTAACAGTGCTCACGTGGGCGGTGTCTTCGGACAGCACCTCGTGATGTTCGCATCACAAAACAAAGAAGACAGTGAAATGGTCGTTACCTGGTCGGGTTTCGCTCGCGACCGTTTCCTGAACAATCCTTCACTAAATCCGCGGTTAAATAACCTGGCCTCAGTGGTGCAAGCACCACGCGCTCTTCAAACCCAAGAAACATTTTCCCCCCTGTGTCCCTTCTCTCATGGGAAGAATGTGCTGTCAAGTTCACAACAAACGGCTACATCGTTTCCCTGGAGAGAGCTTAAACACTTTCAACCCTTGAAAGTAGGGCCCCGTGGCGGTTGGTTACGAGCCACAATCCCATCCAAGACCCCCCTTTTTTTAAAAAACGAATGAAGGAAGGAAAACACATGAAACCAAGTTGTGCTCGCACCGGAACAGGACTGAAAATCCCCATCCAAAGGACCCACTGATGAGCTCTGACTTTGGATTGGTCTGCGTTCAAGAGCGAAACATGAGACGAAGATTAGCGTCGAAACTTCCTGACTTTTCACGCCGTAGCAGAACGACCACACCCTACCCAATCCCAAGCACCCCCTAAACGCGTTAGGGGACTTCACAAGGTTTCACAACGGAGTGACACAACACCCGAAACGAGCTGCACCCTCTCACTTTTCTCGACCCCCCGCCATACTCAAGCCTCTACGGCCAACCGGAGACTTTAAAATACCGACCTTCTAATCCACAAATAACGCTAGAAGAACGAGGTGCACACAACACCGCGGTGAAAAAAACACAGGGGGCTAGTCCCCCAAGGTTTCATTCCCCACTTTGGGAGCCGTACACTCCCCTCTTTACAACTTTCTATTTTCTATTTTGCATCCCTTTCCGAGACGACATCTTCCTCGAAGAAGACTTGATGCTAGCATCAACCATGCATGAGAGGCAGTGCTCTGCCTAAACATTAAACTAAGATTTTTCCCCCTTTACCGCAATCGCAAGCGAACTTCAACTCTAACGTATCCAGTCTCACGATATATGCGGGTTTCGGACGCCACTCCACACGAACCGGTTGCGAAGGATCTGCTCAGCGAGCTGGTGTCTCTGCAAGGCTGCTGCGACCGAGCCGAGGGTTGCATCAGGCTTTTCGTGTCATTCTGCAGATGTTTTGAACTATATTCGTGACCAGGTCTTCGTACGTCTTAACAATGGTTAAGAACGCAAATGGTGTCAGTCGAAGCTTGTGAAGGTTAGCGGGTCTTTTATGGACTGCTTCTTGTAGTAAGCGGTCGGCTTTTTGAAGTCTCCGTTTGACTTGTGGAGCTAGGCTCATCCCACCCAAGCGCGGTCAACGGGGAAAGTTCGAAATACCGACACTGTCTAATCCGCAAATGAAACGCTAGAAATACTCTTGTCTTCCAATTCTTGTTTCCTCCCCAGTAGAATACCGGGAATCGCAAGCGAACTTCAACTCTGAAGTATCCAGTCTCGCGATTTATGCGGGTTTCGGACGCCTCTCCACACGAACAGGTTGCGAAGGATCTGCTCAGCGAGCTGGTGTCCCTGCAAGGCTGCTGCGACCGGGCCGCCATCCAGATAGGGTTGCATCAGGTGGAGCTGGGCCCATCCTACCCAAGCCTCTGGGAAACTTCACAGTACCACTGTCTAATCCACAAATGTATCGCTAGGAATACTCTTGTCTTCCAATTCTTGTTTCCTCCCCAGTAGAATACCGGGAATCGCAAGCGAACTTCAACTCTGAAGTATCCATTCTCACGATATATGCGGGTTTCGGACGCCACTCCACACGAACAGGTTGCGAAGGATCTGCTCAGCGAGCTGGTGTCCCTGCAAGGCTGCTGCGACCGGGCCGCCATCCAGATAGGTTCGCATCAGGTGGAGCTGGCGGCAGTTAGAGGCGGCGATGCGGACGAGCAGACGGCGGGCGCACTGAAGTGGGCGACGCAGGCTTGCCGGGCTCTGACGGAGGAGGCAGCAGAGCTGCGTTCCGAGCTGGCTGCCGCTCGCAAGCAGGGCGGACAGCACAAGGCCAACGCACAGCAGCTGGCGGAGCAGATGCGCCTCGCCACGAGCCACAGAGATCAGAATGCGCAGGTGTGTGTGTATATGTGTGTGTGTGTGTGTGTGTGTGTGTGTGTGTGTGTGTGTGTGTGTGTGTGTGTGTGTGTGTGTGTGTGTGTGTGTGTGTGTGTGTGTGTGTGTGTGTGTGTGTGTGTGTGTGTGTGTGTGTGTGTGTGTGTGTGTGTGTGTTGCGGACCCGTTTTAACGTGGTGCCTTCCTGTACGAGAGACGTCCACGCTTCTTCCGGTTTCACGTTACTGCAGATGCTCCCCCAGGCTGTGCGTGGGGGTCTGTGTTTTTCTGTGGGTGATGCCTTTGGCAGCAATGCACGATCTCCAGGCCGCCCGCTGTGCAATCACCGCAGCGTCCCAATCTGTGGGCAGGGCAGAAGAGCATTCGTGGTCGCAGGCCGTCCCCCTCACGGTGGTGCTGTTTGAACCGGCAACAGGTTTCCGCCGGCAAACGCTTCTTTGTACAGTCCTTGCAGCGTGGTTTCCGGTGTTGCACACATATTTCTCCAGGGCGGGATGTGTTCACCGCGTCTTCCGGTGCCTTCTTGGGTGGTGACCCTCTGCGAGGTCCAGCGCCTGTTACTCTCTCTACCATCTCCACTCTCTGTTTCCAGTTAGTCTTTCCTTGTTCCCATCCTGCAGGGTAGGCTTTCTCCGGCAGATAGGTTGCCGCCCACGTCAGGTGCTGCGGGTACAAGTTGGTCTCCGCCTGCGCTGTGCCCATCTTCTGCACATGTTCCCGTATGCCTAGGATCACCTCGTCCGTCTCATCCGAAAGTTGCGCCCGCCGCGACGCTCCCCTTACAACTGATCCTCCGACGGCAGTTAAGATCGTTGTTGTTGCTTCGTGGCCACTGAACCACTGTCGTCCAGTTACCTTCTTGAATGCTGAGCCTAACTCAATTAGGCTCATCGCTTTTCCGAGTGCGGAGGCACGGAAGGACTGCAGCTCCGCTTCCTGCTGCTCCCGCGTTGGTCGTTGGCCTTGCACGAGGTCCATTGCCGCGTTGCTCAGAGCATCCGCATCGGTGTTTTGCTCGCGCTTCACGTGTTCTACCCGCAGGGAAAGCCGCTGTCGCAGGGCCACTATTTTTGCCACCGCTCGCGTCAGCAATGGCTTCAAGTCTTCTGAACACGCCAATTGCCGCGTGGTTTGCCCGACTACCAGCGCCGAGTCTCCGCGAATTACACACTGCGCTCCTTCCGTTCCTTCAGCATCCTCCAGGAGCTGCAGCCCCGCGAGAAATCCCTCGTACTCGGCCACGTTGTTACTGCGCACGTTTGGCAGCGGGAGCACTATTTGTGCGTACTTGACGCCCTCCTTGTACAGTACCGCTCCTGCGCCCGCCACGGCAAAGGCAGTCCCGTTGGCCCTCGCTCCTCCGTCAAAGTAGATTGCAACATCGCAACTAGCTGCGGCGTCTTCTGGCAGAGTCTGTCGTGCTGTTGTGGCCTTCTTCGTGTGTTGTGGCACCGCCGTGTAGTATCTACTTTTGAGCGTTGGGAGGCGGCGTCCGGTGCGCAACTCGAAGTCCACCGCCAACTCCACAAAGCTTACCCCGAGTTCGTGCCCCGGCGGCGCCCATTTCAATTCCCTCAGCCAATCCGTGAACGCCATCCACATCTCCGGGCCGTACTTCCACTGGGTGAGTACTGCCGAAGGCGCAACGTCCGGCACAGCCAGTTTGTGTGGTTCTGCTGGTTTCCATCGTCGCGGATACTCAAGCGTTCGGTGGTGCCGTGTAGACCTGTCCAGCATGTCATCTGCCCCTTGACGTGCAGACAGCACCTCCACGAAGTAAAAGTGCAGTTTCTCAAGCAGCTGAAGCCTCTTTCCCTGTTCGGTGGGTAAGAGATTCGGGTCGTGGAAAGCGGGAGCCACCCCGCACAACCGTAAGCATGGCGGCCACCTGTGTTGCACGGTTCTTAGCTCCCCGTACTTTGAGCGTATTGTCTCCCAGGCGGGGCATTCCCAAAACAGGTGTTCCACCGTCTCCGGGACCTGTGTGTCACAGTAAGGGCACTCGCTTGCGTTTAGTCCTGTTCGTCCCGTGACCGGCGTGGCTCCTGCGATTACCGATCTCAGCAGACCGGCCTGGTACGCGGTGAGTGGTGAGTTCCGCATTTCCAGAACGTGCCTCGTTGCTGCGAAATCGACTCCGCCCTGGACGCCTCCATAGTCATTTCCCCTCCTTGTCGCCAGTCGCGCCATTTCCCGCAAACGCAGGGCATGTCTCAAGTCATGTTGCAGGAGGCGCGAATTACCCAGGACCGCTGCATCATGCACGACTCCTTCTCCTACCTCATTCACGTACGCGACGCTTGTCGGGGTCACCCACCTCCACTGGAGTACGTTGAGCGCTTCTTTCAGGAAAGCGAAGGGCCCATGTAGCCTTGCCAGTTCGTCGTTGTGGGCCCATGCTGTTTCCGCCAACGCTCGGGCGTAGTCCCACTTTTGGACCTGTTCGGCCCAGGTTGTGACTCTCCTGTAGGCCGGTACGACTCCCGGGTCCAGCCTGTGCCCGTGGTGTAGGATGTGTAGCACTGCTTCCTGAGCTCGTCGTGGCGGCCCCGTCCATACCGCCTCCGTAAATCCCCTTCTCAAGCGGTCGACTTCCCCTTTGCCAATCGCCGTTACGGCTGCACCGTAGAACCTCTTTGCCCCTGCTGTCATGCTTACGGCAAGGTCTCGCGCACTAGCCGGTAGCGGGAGGCAGGCCGCTCTCTTCAACACTGTCTCGGCCATCGCGTTTCGCTGCGCCACCCGCTTTGACGGTCGGAGCGGCTTGCTCGGTTCAACTTGCTTCGTCGTGAGCATTACTCCAAGTACGTCAAAGGTTGTTCGCCTTGCTATCGTCTCCGGCTGTACGTCCGCCTCTTCGTTCCCTTTGCTCTCGGCGTACACTATCTGCTCCGGAGCGTCCCGCGCAGTTGTGAACCACAGGGACTTCGACTGCGTACACACCTTCATTCCTGTCAGCCCCGCAAATGTTCCTGACCTCTTGGCTGCCTCTTGCAGCTTCGCGAGGCTCTTCATCAACGCGTAAACGTCATCAACGTAAGACAACGGAATGGTCGCCTCGATGTCTGCTACGTGCCGCATCCAGACACTGATAAGAACGTTTATCAGTATCACGCTCAATGGACACCCCTGCATAATTCCATTAGTCGGTACGAAGCCTTCTCCGACCACGGCTCCAATTCGGAAATGGCGCTGCATGCTGGAGTAGGCCGCTCGCAGAGTTCTCAGCACTGTTGGGTGGAACCCGAGCTCCTCCGCTAGCCGGAAGGCGATATCTATCGGCACCGAGTCGAAGCACTTCTTAAAGTCCAGCCCAAGACCGTAGAGGGGATCCCCCGTCACGTGCGCCTGCTCTATGCGACCTGCGAGGTGCCAGACCTTCCGTCCCATCCATCCATTCCAAGGCCTCTTGTGCACGGATCGCCGCCCAGACTCTGTACAGTACCGGTGTGACAGATATTGGCCGCTGCGATAGCGGGTCTCCTGTGCTCTCGGGCTTCGGCAAGAGGTGCAGAATCGCGTGCATCAGTTGTTCTGGCCATTGCCCCTCGCTCTCGACTCGGTTCATCGCTTCAGCCATTAGTTGCAGGACTTCGGCGGGTAGTTGTCGCAGCTCGAAGACACGCCACGCGTGCAGTCCGGGCGAAGAGGTCGTCTTCATTCGCTTGAGTGCTGCGCTAACGTCTGCCGCGCCGATGGTCTTGTGTTCCATTTGTTGGGGGGCCGGCAGGTACCGCGCGTAGTGCGTCTTAAAAGCCTCCCACTGCGGTTCCTGGATGTCGGTGTACCTCTGAAAGATACCACCCCATGCTTCGGGGCCCCTCAACATCTCGTCGATCTCTCCCGGACACGCCGTCAGAGATCCGTCTCGTCGCCGCAGGAACACCGATGGGCTTTCTCGACTTCCCGCAAGAAACCGGTATATGTCGCCTTTGTCACCGCTGTTCCACGCCTTCTGCATCTGGTCTTTCCACCGCCGCGTTCGCTGCTGCTTCAATGCGGAGACCGCTTCGCGCTGCGAACCTTCCAGCACCTCTACCATTTCCAATAACCGCTCCAGCTCGTCGCGTCCGCCTTCGTCGTGGCTTGTAGGACCATTCTGCGGCAGGTACCCCCTGGATACCTTCTTTTGAAGTGCGCCTCTTGCATTTCTCTCGGCCAAAGTCATCGCCCCGGGCTGCTCTCTTTCTAGCCTTTGACTCGCCTCGGCTACCACTGTTCGCAGCATTCCTAGTACCTTGTCCCGCTGCCTGGTGGTCCTATCAACAGCACCCCGCGCCGAGACCGCCTGTCGTGCAGAGACATGTGCGTCCCGAACGGAATATCCTTCGGCCCTGCCTTTGCAGCCGTCTGCGTCTTTCTGAGAAAGGCCCTTCTTGTGGAGCTCGAGCAGGTACATCTCCGCCACTTCTGATGCATTGCGCAGAGCTGCTTCTGCCCCATCTACCGAACGTTTCCGGCGTAGTGCCGCCTCGAGTGCGTCCTGCTCCTCCTTCTTCGTCGACAGCGGCACCTTCTTCGGAAAGGGAGCCGGTATCCAATGCGTCCGCTTCGGGTGTGAGGCTGCCCGCATGTCTAGGGTCACGAAAAGTGGACAGTGAGTCGGTATGTCGTACTCGTGCGGGTTCGCTGTCCGGGTGTCGACGAGTGCTTGCGACGCGTTTGCGTTTAGGAAACACATATCGATCCTTGTGCCTGCCGCTCCTGCCCAGCAGGTGGGTGGTGCGTCTCGCGACGTTTGATGTGCCGCGGCTGCTGCCGCGTCTGTCCACCCGCTCCGGCAGGCAGCCATTAGGGACACGCTCTCCTCTACTGGTGTGTTGAAATCTCCCAAGATGGCTACTGGTACCTGCCCGAGCCCTGCCGCCATTTCAAATACGTCCGATATAAACTTTTCCCGTTCCCTGACAACCTCTGCTTCTCTCCCTACTTGCGCATAAATCGAGATTACGTGCAAAACGCAACGAGCATTGCCTGTCGCTACGACGGCGTGAGCCACCCGTGTGCTTTTCGCCAGTCTAGTCTCCAGTTCAGTCTTCGGGCGTGCGTTTGCGGCGACCACGCTGTTGTTTATCACCACTGCGGAGCCGCCTGGTGCCCTCTGTCCTCTTCCGTTTGCCCCAACCACTGTCGGGACGTCTTCTCCCCAGCAGCACTTCTTGCCGTACGCTCCGAGAAACATCTCACACGTCCTCTTCCCCTCTGGGCCCACTCGGGTTTCCTGACAGGCCACAATGTCCGCGGGCAGCGTCGCGACAGTTCGATACTTTGTGCTCATGGAGCCAAGATTAACTGTTGCTAACACAATTGCGTCCTTAGGTGCGTGCTCCACGTCGGTGGGGTGCAACACGGCAGCAGACGTTAGCTCTCGTACGCTTACTCGGGACGTCTCGGGGGGCAAGGAAGCCAGTAACCGATACCCTGTGTGGGGAAGCATGAGCGCGTCATAGTGCTGCGGGCGGTAGGTTAGCACGATTACCCGCGACGGGTTCTCAGCTCTCCCCGCTCGCCTTAGATGCTGCAGGTCCCCCGTTGAGAGCACCCATATGCTCGCCTTTAGAACTACTGCGGCGGCCTGCAGCGTGATCTGGTCCCCGTATGTACCATCCTGTGCGACTGCAAAGAGGTATTCGGAGAATGGTTGGGTCTCGAATGCGGTTGGTGTTGAATTGCGAAGTTGCCACGTCACTTTCTGTCGCATGGAAGCCGCCGTGATGCTCAGCTTGCTCCCTCTTACCAGAGCTGCGAATTGGCAATTCCCGTCCTTCTCCACCGACACGCGCTTTGCGGCCAGCGCCTCGGCCACACTATCAATATATTTGTCGTCGCTCTCCGCTCGCGTTAGCTGATGACGTTGAGCGGCCTTGGACCCGGCCGACTGGGGTTTTGGATTGTCGCCGCGTCGGGCTGGCGTGGTTTGGTTGTCGGCTGGTGATGTTGGGAGTTGTCCAAGGCCAAGGGTGCCTTCCGGCGATGGGGCTTGTTGTGTCGCCCTTGTCGCACTTGGTTTGTTTGCCAGGTGTAGATCGGCGCCCCGGTCAGTGTGCACAGTCTTCGGTCGTCGGTTGTTTGGATCTGATGATGATACTGATGCTGATGATGATGATTTTGTTGCCGACGGTTCTCGTTTACACACTTCTCCGACACCCTGTCCAGGACGCCCGGGGCCCTACTTCTCAATTGGACTGTATCGGTTGGCGCCGGTGGACATCATGTCCACAAGGGACTGCTGCTTCCCGCTTCCCTTGGCACCCTTGGCTTTCCCGGCCTTCTTTGTAACCTCGCTCATCTGCCGGAGCAGCTCGGCCTCTTGCTCTTCCGCTTCCTTCTTCGCTGCTTGTTTCTTCCCCTTCTTGCTCGTTTGCGACGATGTCTGGCTTGAAAGAGGCTGACGTGGAGGTTCGTCGTCAGGAGGTGAAACGGGTGCGGGCGCGGGATTGCCGATTGCTGGCGCTGGAGGCGCTTCACTCGGGATCCTGCGCATCGATTCGATTCGCGCGTTCGTTTCGTCTTCGAACGCGAGTAAGCGGCGTTCGACGTCCCCCATCCAGAGCAGCTGCTGTTTGTACGTTTCGTCGTACCGCTCCTTCGCTATCTGGGTCTGGGCTTCCGCCCACTTCAGAAACCGCTGCTCGTACGAGTGCTCCCATGTCGCTCGCGCCACGGCCCGTTCCTTCTCCCACGCTTGGCGTTGCTGCTTCTGCTGTTGGGCCCAAGCTTCCCAGGCAACTGCGGTCTCCGCGCCGGTGGGTACTGCATCCTGCTGCATCTCGACGTCCGACTCGGCTTTGGCAGTCGGTTGCAACTCGTCAAGCTGCTGTTGGAGCCTCGCCACTTGCCTCTTCCTTGCCTCGGTGTGCGCTTTCACCGCCGTGCGCCACTCTCTCTCGCCCTCCTTCTTTCCGAACTCCGAGACAAACTCGGCCTTCGTGTACCTCGGCCCCCGAGGGATGTTGTTGTCAGGGAGGCGTAGCGGGTGTTCCGGCGCTGCGAGGCGCTCGATGTGGCCTTTGAGCCGCTGGACCTTCTCCCGCCTCAGCTCCTCTTGGCGCTGTTTTTCCCGCTCTTCCAGGTCGACCACGTCGGCCTCCTCGTCTCCCACCCGCACCCTCGTCACCGGCGGCGGGGTGGCGGCTTCGATGATAGCGACACCGCGCCTCATCCTCACGCGCGCCCCCGCCCATCCGAGCTGTTCGATGACAGCCTCGTACGCCCCTGCCCTGCCTTTGAGTCCTCCCAAATGTAGAGAGAACTGCCTGAAGACAGGCAAGTGCACCACACGTACCACTGGCATGGGCTGTTGGTCACCCGAAGCTCTGGCACCGGGTTCCAGGGGAACCGCGTGGAGGTCGCCCGTGCTCATCTTTTCGTTAGTGATTTTGTGTGTAGTGTGGATTTTTCCCCCTGTGTGTGTGTGTGTGTGTGTGTGTGTGTGTGTGTGTGTGTGTGTGTGTGTGTGTGTGTGTGTGTGTGTGTGTGTGTGTGTGTACGGACCTGTTTTAACGTGGTGCCTCCCTTCACGAAAGTACGACCACGCTCAGATTAGGCTAGGTGACGGCCGATGCACCCCCGGGCTGGGAGTGGGGGCCTCCATTCGCTCTCCTGTTTGCGTGATGCTTTGTGCAGCAGCTGGCTAATGCTTCGTTTTCAGCCACACAATCGCCGCAACGTCCTAGTCTGTGAGCTGTGCAGAAGTGCATCCGGGGCCTTAGACCATCCGATCCGTGATGATGCTGCTTGAGGCGACAGCAGGTCTCCGCCGGTAGACGCTTTTTTACGCACTCACTGCATCGCGGCTTTTTGTGGAGCGAGCAAACCACTCCAGGGCGGGAAGTGTTGGCAGCGCCTTCTGGATCTGTGCTTGAACCCCTCTCGGCCTCTTCCGTTCTGCCTTTCCAGTCGGGTTTTCCCTGTGTCCATCCTGCCGGGTAAGCCTCCTCTGGCAAGAAGGTTGCGGCCCAATTCAGGTGTGGCGGGTAAGGGCTGCTCTCTTGTTCGTCCGCGAGTCCCGCCTGCGCGTGTTCGCGTATCCTCACGATGATGCCTTCTGTCGCCTCTGACAACTGCGACGCCCCGTACTACCGTCCCTCCCAGGGATGTCAGCACGGTGGAGGAGTACTCATGGCCATAGAACCACGGCTGTCCCGTCACCTTCTTGTACGCCTTCCCCATCTCAACGAGGCTAAGCGCTTTGCCCAAGGCGGACCGGCGAAAGTCGGTTAGCATCTTCTCTTGCCTTCGAGGAGTCGGCCGCTGGCGCTGCACCAAGTCCATGGCGGCGTTACTCAGGGCATCAGCGTCCGTGTTCCTCTCGCGCTTGACGTGCTCGATGCGCACTGTCATCCGTCGCTGCAGGGAAGAAACCATTCTGGCAGCGCGTGTCTGGTATGGCTTGAGCTCCTCGGAACATGCCAGGCGTCGCAAAAGCTGCCCCACTACCAGTGCCGAGTCCCCCCGCACCGTACACTGCGTGCCGTCCGCATCGTTCGCTTCGTTCAGCAGATGCAGGCCCGCTAGCACCGCTTCATACTCTGCCACGTTATTGCTGCGCACGGTGGGCAGCGGCAGTATTACCTCCGACACCTTGACGCCGTCTCGGTACATTACCGCCCCTGCGCCAGCAACGGCGAAGGCGGTTCCGTTCGCTCTCGCCCCACCATCGAAGCACACAAGCAACCTGCTGTCGCCCATTTCCCCATCCGCTAGCGTTGTGCGAGCTGCTGTCACCTTGCCTGTCTGTGCTTGAGGTACTGCTGTATAGTACCTGCTTTTGAGGTCAGGGAGCCGCTGTCCGGTGTGCATTTCGAACTCTACAGCTAACTCGATGAAGCTGATGCCCAGCTCGTCGTGTCCCGGGGGTGCCCATTTCACCTGCCGCAGCCAGTCGGTGAACGCCATCCACATTTCCCGTCCGTATTTCCATTTCGTTGTCACGGCGGATGGCGCAATGAAAGGGACTGCGAGTCGGCAGGGTTCAGTTGGTCTCCAGCCTCGCGGGTAGCTCTCTGTCCTGTGATGCCGGGCTGACCTGTCGAGCAGGCCGTCGGCACCCTGGCGTTCCCTCAGCACTTCGACAAAGAACAGTTGCAGTCGCTTCACTACATGCCGCCTTTTCTCCTTTTCTGCCGGCAGCACGGAGGTGCTTTCGTCTACCTGAGGGGCTGGGGCTATCCCGCACAAGCGCAGACACGGGGGCCAGTTTACCTGCATGGTCCTTATGTCTTCGTACTTCGCGCGCAAGTGCTCCCAAGCGGGGCAGCTCCAGAAAAGGTGATCCACCGTTTCTCGTTCCTCCGTATTGCAGTATAGACAGCTTTCTTCACCGGCCCCTGTTCGTCCAGCCGCCGGCGTGGCTCCCACAATCACTGATTTCAGCATGCCGGCTTGATACGCGGTGAGTGGGGAATCGTGCATCTCCAGCAGGTGCCGGGTTGTCTGGTAATCCACCCCGTCCCGCACTCCCCCGAAGTCTCCTCCCCGCCTTGCCGCGAGCTGAGCCATTTCGCGTAGTCTCAAAGCGTATCGCAGGTCGTGCTGTAGAAGCTTCGTGTTGTCCTGTGCCGCTGCATCATGCACTACCTCGTCTCCGGCTTCGTTCGTGTAGGCGATGCTGGTTGGTGCCACCCATCGCCACCCGAGTCCGTCTAGCGCTTCTTTGAAGAAGGCGAAAGGTCCATGCAATGTCGCAAGCGAGTCGCTGTGCTCCCACGCTGTCTGTGACAGAGATCTCGCGGACTCCCACTTCTTGAGTTGCACTGCCCAGGTGGTGATTCTTCTGTATGCCGGCACAACTACCGGGTCGAGTCGGTGCCCATGATGTAGGATATGTAGGACCGCCTCTTGAGCTCGGCGCGGCGGCCCAGTCCACATCGCCTCCGTGAACAATCTTCTCAGGCGCACGCTGTCCCGCTTCGTCATTCCCGATACTGCTGCACCGTAGTACCGTTTAGCTCCCGCTGACATGCTGACCACGAGGTCCTTCGCTTCGCCTGGCAGCGGGAGGCAAGCTGCCCTTTTCAGCACCCGCTCAGCTTCGGAGTTCCTCTCCACAATCCGTTTCGACGGCCGAATTACCTCCCCCGGTGGCACCTTCTCTGTGGTTAGCATCACGCCGAGAACGTCGAATGTCACCCGCCTTTGTATACCTTCTTGTCGCCCGTTGTTCACTGCTGTGCCGTTGCTTTCCGCATAATCAAGGGTTTGCGGGGTGTCCGACGCCGTCGTGAAAAAATGCGACTTTTTCTGCGTGCAGACTTTCATCCCGGTCAGCCCGGCGAACATTCCTGACCGCCTGGCTGCCTCCTCTAAATCGGCAAACGTCTTCAGCATTGCATACACGTCATCGACGTACGATAGCGGAATCGCCGCTTCGATGTCCGCTACGTGTCGCATCCAGACACTGATGATGACGTTAATTAGGATGACACTCAGCGGGCATCCCTGCATTATCCCGTTCGTAGGCACGAAGCCTTCTCCAACCGTTGCTCCCACCCGGAAGTGACGCCGCATGTTGGTGTAGGCTGCCCTCAGAGTCCGCAGTACAACCTCGTTAAACCCCAGCTCCTCGGCCAGCTTAAAGGCTACTTCGATCGGTACCGAGTCAAAGCACTTTTGGAAGTCCAGCGCTAGGCCAAAGAGTGGCTCTCCCGTTAGGTGCGCCTCTTCGATAAGCGCTGCCAAGTGCCATACCAGGTCGTCTGTTCCATGTTCCTTCCGACATCCATGCAGGCCGCTCGGCGCAATCTCGTCCATCCACGCGAGTGCTGCCTTCGCCCTTACGGCTGCCCATATCCGGTACAGGACAGGCGTTATCGAAATCGGTCGTTGCGACAAGGGGTCCCCGTTGCTTTCGGGCTTCGGAAGCAGGTGAATGATCGCATGCATTAGCTGTTCCGGCCATCGTCCCTCGCTTTCCACTGCGTTCATGGCATCTGCCATGAGTTGTAGGATTTCCGAGGGGAGTTGTCGTAGCTCGTGCACGCGCCATCCATGTAGTCCGGGGGACGATGTCTTTTTCATCTTCTTGAGTGCCGCGTCCACATCAGCAGCACTGATGGGCTCGCATTCCATCGCATGCGGCGCGGGTAGATACCGTGCGTACTGCGACTTGAATGCCTCCCACTCTGGCTCCGGTTGGTCCGCATACTTTTGAAATATACCTCCCCAGGCGCCGGGCCCTCTCAGCATCTCATCGATCTCCGTCGGGCACGCGGTTAAGGTGCCATCCTGTCGTCGCAGAAATGCCGTTGGGATCCCTTGCTGTCCAGCTAGAAACCGATATATATCGCCTTTTTCTGGGCCACTCCAAGCCTTCTGCATTCGATCCTTCCAGAGGCGTGAGCGCTGCGTCTTCAGCGCGGCAATCGCTTCACGTTGGGATCCTTCCAGCCTCTCTACCGCCGCCACGAGTTCCTGCAACTCATCGCTGCTTCCGAAGTGCGTGAGCTGCGGTAAGAACTCTTCCACATTTCTTCTCCGCAACGCGTTTCGTGCGTTGCGTTCTGCTACCGTCATCGCACCCACTTGTCCGCTACCGAGCCTCTGCCTTGCCTCCGCGACCACTGAGCGTAGCATTCCAAGAACTCTATCGCGTTGCTTCGTGGACCAATTCATAGCTCCTCGCGTCGTGCATGCCTGCCTCGCAGATGCGTGCGCCTCCCGTGTGCGGTAGCCGCCGGCTCTACCCCGGTAAGCAGTCGACCCTGGTTCGAGGTTCTCTCGGTGCAAATCAATCAGGTACGCCTCCGCCACTTCAGACGCATTCCTCAACGCCCCGTCCGCCCCACTTTCCGTTCGCTTTCGACGCAAGGCCGACGCTAGCATGCTCTGCTTCTGCTCCTGCGTCTGCACTGGCACTCTCCTCGGGAAAGGGGCGGGTATCCGGTGGTTGCGTTTGGGCGGCGTGAAAGCCGGTATGTTGAGTGTGACAAAGATTGGGCAGTGGGTCGGTATGTCATACTCTCCCGCTTTCGCGGTTTGGACGGTCACCACGGTCTGTGCTGCTACTGCGTTCAGGAAGCACATGTCTATTCGGGAGCCCGCCGCCGCCGCCCAGCAGGTGGGCGGTGCGTCCTGTGACCCCGCTCGCGCAGCCGCTGACGCCGCATCGACCCATCCACTTTGGCAGGCTGTGGTCAGGGACATGCTTTCCTCTGCCGGCGTGTTGAAGTCACCCATGACAGCTATCGGTACCTGCCCGAGTCCTGCCGCCATTTCGAAAACATCTGCAATGAGCTTCTCCCGATCCCGTACCACCGCCGCCTCCCTGCCTACGGGTGCATACACCGATATCACGTGCAGCACCATACGCGCATTTCCCGTTGCCACCACCGCGTGCGCGACTCGTGTACTCCTCGCCAACTCTCTCTCCAACTCTGTTGTGGGCTGGGAGACACTAGCCACCATGCCGCGGGTGGCGACAGCTGCGCCTCCTGGCACCCGTTGTCCTATACCGTTCGCACCCACAACAACAGGCACGTCTTCGCCCCAGTGACAGTCCCATCCGTATGCCGCAAGAAACAGCCCGCATGTCCTTTTTGTCTCTGGGCCCGCCCTGGTCTCTTGCAGAGCGACGATGTCCGCCGGGAGGGTCGCCACTGTCCGACTTCTCGCATTTATGGAACCCACGTTTGCCGTTGCTAGCACTATCGTGCGACCAGGGGGCGCTATCGTATTCCGGGCTGAGAGTCTGGGTTTACTGTCTGCTGCTATCTCACTCAGGGGAAGCTGTGACACCTCGGGGCCGAGGGTCGACAGCAGCTGCAGAGTTTCATGCGGTACGTGCAACGCGTCATAGTGCTGCGGCCGGTACGTCACGGTGATGATGCGTGACGAATTACCAGCTCTTCCTTCGCACCTGAGGTGCGCCAAATTCGTTGTTGATAGTACCCACACAGTTGCCTTCAGCACTTCTGCTGCGGCTTGCAACGTGAGGTGGTCACCGTAGTGTCCGTCCCGCGCTACGGTGGAAAGAT
>JAPJBO010000982.1:0-81210 GCA_030068145.1 Diplonema papillatum
AAAGACGGGAAAATACGACCTTCAAGTGCTCCAAGACCAGACGACTGTATAGTGTTGCAAACGAATCGCAAGCACACTGAAGTTGGGACCCCAACACACTGAAATCAAGTGCTCCTAGGCAGACGAACTGTTAGTGTTGCGAACGAATCGCAAACACGCTGAGATCGGGACCCCACACTGAAATCGACTGAGAACAACCTGAGCGATCTCTCTTGATAAAATATTCAAGCGCCGAAGGCGCAACCACCCAATCCGACCTCCACACTGAACAGCGATCTCACAAGTGCTTTGCTACTGGAGACCGAATGGATGTTGGGCAAGCAATGATGCGGTGCCCGAGTATCCGCAAGACGTATTGTTCAGCGGGAGTTGAGAGTCTCTGCCAAGGTGCTAGCTGCCGCCGTGGGCCAAGCGATCAAAAGAACCAGCGACACAACCTGTTAACACTCGCAGGCGGTCGCACCCACCAGCCAGAACGCCCCCGGCTGCGCCATCATCGACGCAATCATCATCGTTTACGACAAGGCCGCGTCGTTGTAGGCGCACGGCACCAACAACGTAATTATTCTCTCTCTGATGACAGCCACACATATAGGTGGATGGGGAGACAAATAAATACATAGTTACTTACTTTCCACACTTTTGTTCTTGTTGCGCAGCCAGCTACGATGAAGCAGGACAAACCGGATTTGTACGCTACAAGTGCTGTTCCAATCCATTCGCTTGGAGGATGGTAAACCAACCCCAACTCCACCACACAGGAATGTTAACAGAGAAAACACCTCCACATCGCAAACAGCGCTGGCGAAGGAGTCTTGTGGCAGCTACAGGTACTATTTTGACTTCTTCCGGGTTTTCACACTCTTTTTCGCTCGCTTTTCGTTGATTCATAAAATCTCTGTTTCGTGTGTACAAAGTCGGATTGGGTGGTTGCGCCTTCGGCGCTTCAATGTTTTATTAAGAGAGATCGCTCAGGTTGCTCCCAGTCGATTTCAGTGAGTTTGCGATTCGTCTGGCCTTGGAGCACTTGAAGGTCGTACTTTCCCCCGACGGGGTTTCCGACTTGTTCCGGTTTTACAGGCTACTTTTTGCTCGCTTTTCGTTGATTCATAAGATCTCTGTTTCGATCCGACTTTGTACACAAAGTCGGATTGGGTGCTTGCGCCTTCGGCGCTAGAATCTTTTATTAAGAGAGATCGGTCAGGTTGTTCTCAGTCGATTTCAGTGTGTGGGGTCCCAATCTCAGCGTGTTTGTGATTCGTTCGCAACACTAACAGTTCGTCTGCCTAGGAGCACTTGATTTCAGTGTGTGGGAGTCCCAACTTCAGCGTGTTCGTGATTCGTTTGCAACACTATACAGTCGTCTGGCCTTGGAGCACCTGCATCTCGTACTTTCCCTCGATGGGGTTTCCGACTTGTTCCGGGTTTACAGGCTCCTTTTTGCTCGCTTTTCGCTGATTCATAAGATGTCTGTTTCGTGTGTACAAATCGGTTTCGGTGGTTGCGCCTTCGGCGCTTGAATCTTTTATTAAGAGAGATCGCTCAGGTTGTTCTCAGTCGATTTCAGTGTGTGGGGTCCCAATATCAGTTAGTTTGCGATTCGTTTGCAACACTAACAATTCGTCTGCCTAGGAGCACTTGATTTCAGTGTGTGGGGTGCCAACTTCAGCGTGTTTGTGATTCGTTTGCAACATTAAACTGTCGTCTGGCCTTGAAGCACTTGAAGGTCGTTTGAGTGTCGGGGCAGCACAACCCTGATTCGTGGGCTACAAGCGGTGTTCGCATCCACTCGCTTGGAGGATGAAACCCAACCCCCCTACATCACCACACAGGAATGTTGGAAGCAGAGAAGCCGCACCAGAAGCGGTATGGGAGTCATTGCCGATCTGTGGAAGGTTCAGGTACTTTTTGAAGTGCACTTTTCGCTGATACAATATGCAAGCACCATACAGGACATTGAAACAGCCTCGGAACCGTGCCGGCCTTAGTTCTTGTTGGCTGATCAGTGGTATGCCGTAGCATCTTTTCGTGCACTTTCCCGCTGATTCCCTGTTGTCGTGTACAAAGTCGGATTGGGTGGTTGCGCCTTCGGCGCTTCAATCTTTTATTAAGAGAGATCGCTCAGGTTGTTCCCAGTCGCTTTCAGTGTGTGGGGTCCCAATCTCAGTGTGTTTGCGATTCGTTCGCAACACTAACAGTTCGTCTGCCTAGGAGCACTTGATTTCAGTGTGTGGGAGTCCCAACTTCAGCGCGTTTGCGATTCGTTTGCAACACTATACAGTCGTCTGGCCTTGGAGCACCTGCATCTCGTGCTTTCCCCCGACGGGGTTTCCGACTTGTTCCGGTTTTACAAGCTACTTTTTGCTCGCTTTTCGTTGATTCATAAGATCTCTGTTTCGTGTGTACAAAGTTGGATTGGGTGGTTGCGCCTTCGGCGCTTGAATCTTTTATTAAGAGAGATCGCTCAGGTTGTTCTCAGTCGATTTCAGTGTGTGGGGTCCCAATCTCAGCGTGTTTGCGATTCGTTCGCAACACTAACAGTTCGTCTGCCTAGGAGCACTTGATTTCAGTGTGTGGGAGTCCCAACTTCAGCGTGTTTGCGATTCGTTTGCAACACTATACAGTCGTCTGGCCTTGGAGCACCTGCATCTCGTGCTTTCCCCCGATGGGGTTTCCGACTTGTTCCGGTTTTACAAGCTACTTTTTGCTCGCTTTTCGTTGATTCATAAGATCTCTGTTTCGTGTGTACAAAGTTGGATTGGGTGGTTGCGCCTTCGGCGCTTAAATATTTTATTAAGAGAGATCGCTCAGGTTGTTCTCAGTCGATTTCAGTGTGTGGGGTCCCAATCTCAGCGTGTTTGCGATTCGTTCACAACACTAACAGTTCGTCTGCCTAGGAGCACTTGATTTCAGTGTGTGGGAGTCCCAACTTCAGCGTGTTTGCGATTCGTTTGCAACACTAAACAGTCGTCTGGCCTTGAAGCCCTTGAAGGTCGTTTAAGTGTCGGGGCAGCACAACCCTGATTCGTGGGCTACAAGCGGTCCCCTACATCACCACACAGGAAAGTTGGAAGCAGAGAAGCCACCCCCAGAAGCGGTATGGGAGTCATTGCCGATCTGTGGAAGGTACAGGTACTTTTTGAAGTGCACTTTTCGCTGATACAATATGCAAAAACCATACAGGACATTGAAACGGCCTCGGAAACGTGCCGGCCTTAGTTCTTGTTGGCTAAACAGTGGTATGCTGTAGCATCTTTTCGTGCACTATCCCGCTGATTCGTTCGCAACACGAGCAGTTTAGGAGCACTTGATTGCAGTGTATACTTGAGCTCAGCGTGTTTGTGATCTGTTTGCAACACTTTAAAGTCGTCTGCCTCGGATCACTTCATTTCAGACTACGACTAGAGTATTGCTGCAAGTGCTCAAGTGCAAACTGCTACTATTACGGCCGTGAAGCGCACACCGGACACAAAGCAAGACGACCGCATGACACGACACGTGCAAAGAGTTCTAAGGTCGATAGCGGCTTTGTGCAGTATCATCAGAGTTCTTTTTTTCCGACGTTTTTTCTCGACATTTTTTCACCTTTCCCCCCCCAATTATTTTTCCGGAACTTTCTCCGAAAAAGGTACCGATAAGGTCGCAACCTCAAAAATAGGTACCGATAAGGTCGCAACCTCCAAAAGAGGTACCGATACCGTCGCACTCTCAAAAGGTACCGATAAGGTCGCACCTCGTCTTTTTTTCAGACTGCTTTTTTCTCGAAAAAAAATTTTCCGTTTTTTCTTCTTCAAAAAGGTACCGATAAGGTCGCAACCCCAAAAAGGTACCGATAAGGTCGCAACCTCCAAAAAAGGTACCGATAAGGTCGCAACCTCCAAAAGAGGTACCTATAACGTCGCAACCTCCAAAAGAGGTACCGATAACGTCGCAACCCCAAAAAGGTACCGATAAGGTCGCACCTCAAAAAGGTACCGATAAGGTCGCAACCCCCAAAAGGTACCGATAAGGTCGCAACCCAGAAATGGGCAAAAGAGGTACCGATAAGGTCTCATGCGACGTTATCGGGACCGCCGCCATCTAGGGGTCGAACTGAGTATTGAGCACCCGAAGCTACGGGCAAGCACCAGGGTCGCGAGATTCTGCAACGTACGCAAAGTCGCAAACTCCGAAAAAAAATATGCCGAACCGGGTAAAACCTGGGACACCCAGGCCCATTTTTGGGGGGTTTCCCAGGTTTTACCCGGTTCAACAAAAATCCAATTACGGTAACTTCTCTTTTGGCAAGTCAGGCCAGCCCACGAAGTCATTTGAGAGCCGTTCTCTCTTACGTATGACCGTGCGCGCACATCAAAATGGCAGCACAACAATAAACATAAGCACTCGAATTTACGAAAGGAAAACGTTGGGAGCACGGGTCCTGGGCATTGAAAAAGTGATGGCCTTGGTCATCCAATCCTCTGTTCTCACTTATCTTCCTCGCACATAGATGCAAAGCTCCGACTTGCACTGAATCTCGTGCTTTCAGAGCTACAAGGGGCTGTCCAACCCGCGAAATACGACGACTCTTCCATCCAATGCACGACACTTTTCATTATTCCCGGTGAACCCGTCATTCTTAAAGACAGAGAGAGAGAGACGAAGTGAATTCTTTTGATTTCCTTCTTCCAAGAAATTTTCAATGATTAATTGATTGAAAAACAGGTAAAGGAGGTGGACACTGAAAAGAAACTGTGTCGATTGAACATGTGCTTCAAACGTCAGGTTCTTGTAACCTGAGGCGAAAGGTGGTGCGATTCGAAGCTCGCAGTGCTTCGTTCGTTCCTCCGATACGTAGCCAAGGAGTCATGCGCAGTCAGACCAAATACCATGCAGGGTCAAAACCTTGTGTCTTTTTAAAACGCTCCTGCGGGGCCGATGGAGCCCTAAAAATTTTTTCGGAAAAAAAAAATTTTGCTCAACTTCCTCAAAAATTACTGCAGAGTTTGTTCCAAACTTTTAAAATTCAAAAAACCCATTTTTTTTCTGGAATTTTTTTTTTTTGCCATTTTCAAAAAGACACAAGGTTCTGACCCTGCATGATACAGGGCTCCTACCCGAAGTGCGACTGCTACAAAACCAAAAACATTGCCCTACGCACAACGGAAAAAATTGCAAACGAATCCAACCATCGGGTTTAGCTGACGGAATGCAGCTTGTCGTCCATCATTGGTGCACCGAGCGCGCCTAATGCCTAGCGCACCAGCACTTCGCAGGCCCATCCTACGACGTTACATTCCATGCGGCACTGGGCGTACATACCATGCAGGGTCAAAACCTTGTGTCTTTTTAAAACGCTCCCGCGGGGCCGATGGAGCCCTAAATTTTTTTTTGGAAAAAAAAATTTTTGCTCAACTTCCTCAAAAATTACTGCAGAGTTTGTTCCAAACTTTTAAAATTCAAAAAACCCAATTTTTTTCCGGAAACTTTTTTTTTGCCACTATCAAAAAGACACAAGGTTTTGACCCTGCATGATACCCTGCTTGTCCATTGTAAAGCACTTTCTGCCAGCAGTGCAGCATCCTGGTGCACCGACACAGCTGTCGTTGTCCTTGATAACTTCAGCGCACGCCACAGCGGACGTCGGCACAGGTGTCAGTTTATACTCGAGCGTAACAGCATTTCTGGCCGCTCGCGTTGATCGCGTTAGAATGTTGCAAGTCCAGCAGTCATCAGTAGGGCTGCAGCTCGGGCGGCACTGGGCGATTGTTCCCGCAGGGTCCATCGTGTAACACTGTGTACCATCCTCGCAACAGCTTGGCGCCTGACTGCAGCTGCTCCACGTTTTGATGACTCTGTCGCACGGCGTCACATCGTCACACGTGAACCCATCGACCACAGGATCGCATGTTTCACGACACTGGCGTATGTCCCCATGTCGTTCAATGTGTAACACCTAGTTCCCGCAGCACAGCACCCTGGGTCATCCTGGCAACTGCATCCCAATGCAATGTATCATGCAGGGTCAGAACCTTGTGTCTTTTTGGAAATGGCCAAATTTTTATTTCCAGAAAAAAAATGGGTTTTTTGAATTTCAAAATTTTGGAACAAACTCTGCGGTAATTTTTGCGGAAGTTGAGCAAAATTTTTTTTTGCCAATTTTTTTTTTTGGGGTCCATCGGCCCCGCGGGAGCGTTTTAAAAAGACACAAGGTTCTGACCCTGCATGGTATTCCGTACACTGCCCAGGCCCTGGTGCTGCCGTCGTCGGAGCACTTGTCGGAGGTGCACTGGTCGGTGACACCGGCGTGGGGGAAGGCCTGGTTGGTGGAGCATTCGAAGGCGGGGCATCCGTCGGTGCGTTCGTCGGTGGTGCATACGTGGGCGGTGCGTCCGTCGGTGGTGCAGACGTAGGCGGTGCATTCGTCGGTGGTGCAGACGTAGGCGGTGCAGACGTAGGCGGTGCGTTCGTCGGTGGTGCAGACGTAGGCGGTGCGTTCGTCGGTGGTGCAGACGTAGGCGGTGCGTTCGTCGGTGGTGCAGACGTAGGCGGTGCGTTCGTCGGTGGTGCAGACGTAGGCGGTGCATTCGTCGGTGGTGCAGACGTAGGCGGTGCATTCGTCGGTGGTGCAGACGTAGGCGGTGCGTTCGTCGGTGGTGCAGACGTAGGCGGTGCATTCGTCGGTGGTGCAGACGTAGGCGGTGCGTTCGTCGGTGGTGCAGACGTGGGCGGTGCATTCGTCGGTGGTGCAGACGTAGACGGTGCAGACGTAGGCGGTGCATTCGTCGGTGGTGCAGACGTAGGCGGTGCGTTCGTCGGTGGTGCAGACGTAGGCGGTGCATTCGTCGGTGGTGCAGACGTAGGCGGTGCGTTCGTCGGTGGTGCAGACGTAGGCGGTGCATTCGTCGGTGGTGCAGACGTAGGCGGTGCAGACGTAGGCGGTGCGTTCGTCGGTGGTGCAGACGTAGGCGGTGCATTCGTCGGTGGTGCAGACGTAGGCGGTGCGTTCGTCGGTGGTGCAGACGTAGGCGGTGCATTCGTCGGTGGTGCAGACGTAGGCGGTGCAGACGTAGGCGGTGCGTTCGTCGGTGGTGCAGACGTAGGCGGTGCATTCGTCGGTGGTGCAGACGTAGGCGGTGCGTTCGTCGGTGGTGCAGACGTGGGCGGTGCGTTCGTCGGTGGTGCAGACGTGGGCGGTGCATTCGTCGGTGGTGCAGACGTAGGCGGTGCGTTCGCCGGTGGTGCAGACGTGGGCGGTGCGTTCGTCGGTGGTGCAGACGTAGGCGGTGCGTTCGGGAGTGCGCTTCGGGATCACGCGGATCACTTCGACGCCCGTCCATCCGGCCGCGTGCAGAAACGCCGCCGCCTGCACTGGCGAGATCGTCCGCGGAAACCCGTCGACGTCCCAGACCAGGCCCGGCTGTCCCGGCTGCTCCTCCTCCTGCGCGGCTGCTGTCCCCAGCAGCGCTCTCATCGCCGCTTCGGCCTGCTCACCCTCCCCTTTCAGGACGCCCATGCCGCGCACACTGACGATGAGGCTCGTTTTCGCGCGCGCGGCGGCTTCCCTTGCCTCGTCCAGGGCAAGGTCGTCCCTCAGCCAGAGAGCGCCCCTCCCGTCTCCTTTCAGCGTCGTGAAGACGCCTTGCTTCCCGGAAGCCGCCAAGGCGCCCTCCTTGCTTCGTCCTGCGACTCTCAGTAGAGCGCGGATCTGGGCCGTGGGGCCGGGGGTGCCGCGCGTCTCGATCCCCGTAAGCGACACGATGTCCTCCCGGGGCACGCCTTCTCCCACGAAGTGGCCCGTCAGCCAGGCCCTGGCGTCCGCCCCGCAGCCCGTCCACGCCTCCGCCGTCGTGTACCGTCGTGCGACTACCACGGATACCCTGTGTTCGTCCGCAGGCGGCAGAGGCGCGCAAGTCTTGCGGAGCAGCGTCCCGACCAGCTCGTCGCCAAGCTGCAGCAGGACGGCGGGGCGGACTTCGGTCCGCAGCCCTCTGCGCGTCGCCACCGCCGTCTCCACCCCCCCGGCTTCGCGCCTCCTGGCCCCGAGGACGACCACAGCCAGTCGTCCCTTCCGGGTGCCCTTCTTCGCCAACTCAATGGCGTCCGCCCATGTCACCAGGGCCACGCCCTGCGTCGTCTCCGGCTTCCTCACGTCGTCGGCCGTCACGACCGGAACGGGCCAGTCCTCCGGCCTGAGCTGCGGCAGCGGGCCTCGCCGCTTTTCCACCAGCACCCAGCCAGAGCCAGGTGCTTTCGTGTCGTTGGCCTGCGTCGGCCGCGGCGGCTCAGCAGAGTCGCCGCGTTGCCCGGGGCCACCGCGTGGAGGTGCAGGCATGATGTTTTGTGTATTTCTTTATTTGATATTTCGTCCAGCCCCGAATTTGTTGCAGTAGTGAGTGTGTGGGCCTTTGAAGCGTGGATGATGCCTCTCGCGCTGCTCCCCTTTAGAGGTTCCTGGTCCATGCCAGGTGGACCGTCGTATTGGCGAGCAGCAGCCTCTGCCATGACAAAGCTCAGCCGGTGGTAGGCCAGCTGGGACACCGCCGCAAAGGGCTCCTAGTCGTGTCGCCTGTGCGACACGATTGCCTTCAGCTCCGGCCGCGCCGAACGTGTCGACAACCAAGGGGACTAGGATGCCTCGGAGAAGTCGTTGCTCCGTCCAGACCGCCTCCTCGTACTTCTTCCGCTTCACGTCCTCGTATTTCGTCGCCGCCCGGGTTCTCGACCGCGTGCTCCAAGCCGCGCGCCTGGAGCGGGAACGTGATCGCTACGTCGATCATCCGGGCCCTCTCCTCGCGCTGGTACATGATGTCGAGGCGCAGCCGTTTGAAACCCTTCCCTATAAAGGGCGCGGCCTCGACCGCGGGCGTCAGGACGGCTTCTCTCGCTAGTTTGGCCACCTCGTCCTGGAGCGCCGTGTGTGCCTGTGTCCGCAGTCCCACGTTCATGCACGTGAGGGAGTGGTCCCCGAAGACGTCGGCCACGTTCTTGTCGCACAGCCGGCACATCCTCTCCTCTGCTGCCACAGCGAGGCCCAATCTCTAGGACATTCCACTCCATCGCCGACAGCCACATGTGGGCCGGCGCGTCGGGGGTCCCGTCCAGCCACGAGGACGCGTGCAGCTCGCGTCCTCTGAGGCCTTCTGGCCGGTGCCAGAGTCGGGTGATTGTGGTTCTTCGCTCGCATCTTCGCATTGGCGTCGTCGGGTCGCAGCTGGGGGCCGCGCTGCCTTGGAAGGTGTCCGCCGGGCTGGGGTGTTGGTCCATCGTCGCTGTGCTGGGGGCACGGGAGACGGGCGGGCCCCTCTCAGCACGTCGCCATGGCGCCGCGGGATCGGTCGTAGTTGAGGGTTTTAGGTCGAGGCCATGGCTGGAGGATTCGTTGCTTGTCTCTCCGCGCTTGCGTCGGAGCCCGCATTGGTGCACCACAACGTGTCAGGAGGTGCTTTAAGCAGCACTCGATGTCGGCATCGTCGTCGGGCCCGTGGTGGTCCCGGCAGCATTGCTCCGGCTTGATCATTGCACGCGTTTTGCACCGGCTACACTTCGTTTTCGAGCATGTGTCGCAGATTGTGCGGCGCCCTTCCGTCATGGCCAGCGACGCAGGCACCAGCACCGGCTGCACAGAGCGTGTCAGCGTCGGCCTCAGCACCTCCCACTCCGTGGGTCCCAGCACGTTCAGCACGCAAAGCCGAGTCGTATTGTGGGAACACGTCTCGACCCCACGTCTCGTTCGACAGGCAAGGCACGCGCAGCACAGGCCTTCAGGACAGCCGTCTCCACACCCGCGAAGGCGGGACGCAGTAGCCTGTCGGTCACCCGTGGCACGCCGTTCGAGCGAAGGCTCTTCACCGTGTCCATTCCCCGTGGGAAGCGGCGAAGGCAGCTGCAAGGTTTCGCACAGGTTGCACAGCGTCTTGAGCAGCGTCCACAGCCTGGTGCCCCATCTGGATGTTGTGCAAGTCTTTGACATTCCACAGGACCTCCCAGTTGTCGCCACCTCGCTCTTCGCCCGGTTGAGGTGCATCCCCGAGACCGCCCCCTCGCCCTCGAAGTGCCTCAGCCATTCTATCAGCACTGCCCACGGCCGCGATCGCACCGATGTCGAGGTAGAAGGAGCGCGCTTCGACCCGCGGCCTGTCGGCGCTCGTAGCTCCTCCGCCACCTTCGCTACCAGGGCCCGGGGATCGGCACCAGTCTGTCGCGTGAGCGTGCACACATCCTGGCAAAGACAGGCACATTGGGCCAGGCGTGCAGAAATCACTTGCGCACGTGTCAGGCAAGCACCGGCAACACAGGTCGCAAGTGCCAACGAAGTAGCCGCATGGGGGACCCCCAGTCCCAATCAGGGAAACTCCCCGAAACTACCCGAAACTCCCCGAAACTTGGGTTGGGATCAGGTGGCCCCTCCGACTTTCTCCATGATGCTAGCATCATCCCTTACTACCCCAACAACTGACTACAGTTCCCCCGAAACCACAAAGAAGAACACGAAACGGATGTCAGCAGGCTAGAAACATGAAGTGCACTTGCTTATTTCACGCCCCAATCTCCAACTTTCTCCATGATGCTAGTGTCATCCCTCATTACCCCAACAGCTGACTAAAGTTCCCCCCCAGTTTTTACACAGATTGCGGGGCTCGGTTCTGGGGGGGAAAGGCTGGAAGAAGCCCGATGCTCGACGCCAGTAGATGGAAGGTGGTTACCGTCCTTGTCCTCGCTGCGTTTTTTTGTTTTGACGCACGTGTATCGGATACTGGGCGTGTCAAAACCGACGTACCACGTGTATTGGATACTGGGCCTGTCAAAACTGCATTGGGTATTGCGCCTATCCGATACATCTTGGCTCCTGATGCCCAACTTCAGTACCACAACCACCGGTTTTTTAACACTGACGCTGATGGCTTACACGTTGGTTGGTGGTGGGACTTGGAGAAACAGAAGGCGAAGCTACAGGTTAAGGAGCAGGCAACACCGGTCATGCTTCCACAATCTGCAGTCGATCAGATTGTGACCGGAAAGCGGATCCTGTTCATAGGTGTGCTGCTTCTCTTCCTACCCGACCTGTTGCAAAAAGGGCCGATCCTACACCACCATGGTTACAGTTCTTCTGGGTTTCCTGAAATCGAAACCCATAGGGATAGCCGGACTTTCTTTCTTGGCCCATGTCCGAACTACCCCCAAGGGTTCATGCGCACGGGCAAATAAAAAGCTTTTCAGACAAGAAAAGCTTTTTGCTGCGCAGCTGTCCTCAGTCGTTAGCGCACGATTGCGCGACGGCTGGCCACATTGGCGCCGGACTGCATGATCTGCTGCACCCGATCCCGAACTGGGTCGCTGGAGCGCTGCTCCGTTCTTGTCGTGTTGCAGTTCTGGTGCGCGACTCGGGCGCGGACAGCAGTTCTTGCACTTGCACGCATAAGAGGTGGTTTGCGTTCTTCGGGTGTGCTAACTACAACAGCTGCAGCAGCTGGGCAAGCACATTCTCTTGCTCCCTGAAGTGCGCAATGGTGAACTGCGGTTACCTTCGGTGCAGATAGCCCTTGTTGTATTCTTTATATGGGACGAGCAGAGCGGCCTGCACCTGTGCACCTTCGTGGTTCACCAGCACCTGCTCGTGCGTGTCCCAATGTGGCACCGGAGTGGAGACCCACGAAGGCGACGTCCTCGATGAACTGGCTTAGAACAACCTCTGCACCCCGCACCCGCCGATGAACCCCGTCTGCTGGAGGCAGCGCGGGGGTAGCGTGAACCTCAGGCATGTGCCTCCCGTTCCAGGTGAGAAGCGAGATGGCTCGCTCCGCGATCATGCCCGCCGCGCTCACCAGGTGCTGCTTCGCGCCCGTATGCAAGCGGGCGGTCACTAAGCTCCGCGGAGCTCTCGGGAGCGGCATCTGGGGGCTGGGGAACCCCAAGGGGTCCCACAGGCCATGCTGGAAAAGAGCCACCTCCCCGACGCGTGGACTGTGCTGGCGTATGTGGTGACGACGCAGTTCTACTCGGCGTGTGCGAGGTTGCCCCACCACACCTCATACTGCGAAGGACGCACCGCTTGGGCGGTGGGAATAGCCTTGCGTTATAGACGGGGGGCGGTGCGGTCACGTATGGCCGCCTGGGAAACCTGGGGGCCAGGGGGGTTGCACGCAGCAGGGACACGCACACACAGTCAGAGGTGTAAACAGCAAACGGCGTGTGCGCGATGCGTTTGCGGTGCTGCAAAAAACTCCGACCGCCGTTGTGGAACACTTTGGGTGGTGTACAGCGGACGGAATGGAACCTGTTTGCCCCGAGGGTTTTACCTAACATGCAATGTTGGAGGAAATGAGCAACGCGTCACAAAGCACCCACGGCGTCTCTCACTTGCGCCCTGTTCCACTGAACCAACGTACAGGGCAAAGCGTTCACCGAAACGACTCCCTTCCCTCATCATTTTCTCTCTTTCGGCCGTGGCATGCTAGTGACGTGTTCTCATTTTTGACCAGGATGCCGTCCTGATGTTCTCGACATCATGACTCTGGGGAAGTACTCCCACCCCCCCGCTCAAACTCATCATTCTCACACAGGTGACAGCATTCTACGGTATTTGTACCTGGCGGTTCTCCGAAGTATTGATGAATCGCAAGATCTCGAGAACGACTTTGTGGTAGAGAGTGCGAATCAATTTCTCAAGAAGTACGCGACAGCTGATCTAACTGCCACCGCCCAGTCAAACAGTCCACCGGGCAATCAGAGTCATCGCAACATATACTGGCAAAAGGAATGGGACAGCTGGAGCCAGTTCCTGAATGGTATGCCTTCTGTTTATATAAGCGCAAGCTTGGTAGGAAATGCTCGACGAAGCTGCCAGACAAAGATTTGAAGGGGCCCCAAGTGCTGTAACCCCCCAAACACTCCAGGTGAAAAATCATCGAGTGGAAACACACACACACACCGGGGTGGTGTAAGCGAAGAACAAACAGAGAGCCAACGTGTACCAACCCACCGTGTTTCAGAGAACCAACGTGTAAGCCATTAGTATTCGAATGGTCAAGGTAGGCGGGACAGGGTTAGTGTCGTGTGGGGGCTGAAGGATGGTGAGCTTCCGAGGTTTGGGTGCTGACACCCCCCTAAAAGAACTCGGCCTCTCCCTCGATTGTGCCGTAGAGCACCGTGGATGTGGCCTCCAGGTCACTCCACATCCAGCCCCTGTCGGCCCAGGACACATCCCTCCTCGACGTGTCCACAGTTGTGCCGCTTCCGTCGAACCCCCTCTTGAATAACCTCCAGTGGCCGTACAAAGGATGGACCAGCGGCACACATCCGCCTCTGCCTCCGTCGGCATCCTCTTCAACTTCGACCCAGTAGATGTGGCTCTCGTCCACTGCCCCACACGCAGAACAGAGCTCGTTCGTTGAGCCTCCCCTGCACTTTCGTCGGGTAGGAGCTGAAGCCGCCAGCAATGGCGACTCTCACCAGCTGCGGTCGTGGGGTTGCATCCTCCAGACTTCCAGAGTGGTGTGTTGCCTCGAGGTCGACACCATCGGTGGACCTCCACCAGAGTTTCCCCCGGCGTCGTCCTATCCAGGCATAGTTCACCATCTTTCGGGTCCCAACAAGTGTACTTGACCTCAAATCCCTTTCCAGTAAATCAGGATCGGGATGTGCTGCGTCCTCAAGGATTGGCACATCTCCCTTTCAGTGCGGCTTATAGGGTTGACACCCTAAGCCTCGCACACGTGTGACTCCTTGCTCCGTGTTTCAAGACGGGTAGTAGAAGATCGCTGTGTCTGACATGAGCCTGTGAGAACTTAGCCACGCTGTACATTAACGGAGGCGCGCACATTGTCCGGAGACGCCGAGACTTACCTTCCTTCAATGCATAGCGGGTTGGATCTCAGCGTAGCCGTCCCGGGATTTCTCGAGGTCGCTCCACAGGCCAGGTCCGTGTCGGCAGCTGAAAGGGGTCGCATCGACATCTGTTCCGGAGTATCTCCAGGTGGCTCCTCTCAGGTTTCCCAGGCGGCCATACGTGACCGCACCGCCCCCCGTCTATAGCGCAAGGCTATCCCCACCGCACCGGCCTAGCGGTGCGTCCTTCGCGGTATGAGGTGTGGTGGGGCAACCTCGCGCACGCCGAGTAGAAGTGCGTCGTCACTGCATACGTCACCTGGTACAGGACCAGATTTTGGACCGTAGATCAACGCTCGATCAACGCAGATCAACGATCGATCACGGTCGATCATGGTCGATTAACGCTCGATCATGGTCGATCAACGCTCGATCACGGTCGATCAACGCAGATCAACGATCGATCACGGTCGATCATGGTCGATCAACGCTCGATCACGCTCGATCAGGGTGGTCCTGTACCAGGTGAATACGTCCCGGGATCTCGCTTCTCACCTGCAACGGGAGAGGCACATGCCTGAGGTACAGGCCACCCCGCGGCTCCAGCAGACGGGGTTCTTCGGGGGACACCCTACTGTAACGAAGAAAGTTCAGCTTTCCAGAATAGTTAACCATGTCCCCGCGTGAAGTTTCAACGGTCAACCCTTCCTTCAAAAAGAGACGACTGCGTGTGCAGAGGTCGTTCCAAGGCAGTTCATCGAGGACGTCGCCTTCGGTGGTCTCCACTCCGGCTCCACATCGAGATGCGCATGTCCATGGGCGTGGCAGTTGGACAGCTCGTCCCACCAGACACCGGGTAAAATCAATAAGCAACCGCAGGCACAGCAGCGGCGTTCGATCAGATGTGTTGCGACTGTCACCGAACGCCGGAAAAGAGCCACATACCGACTCACTGGAAGACCCAGAAGGAGAACCGATTTTACGTAAATGAGAAGAAGGGGGTCGAGGCATCCTTCTATTTCATTCACGGGGATGCTGGTGGGCATGGAATTGCACACGACTACCAAGCCTGCGCGGCATCAAAGAGAGCTAGCACCCCTATTCCGACTATTCCGACGACTGAGCCAATATGGTCTGGCCGGCCTGTTGAGCTCGCAGAGGCCCTACGGGCCGCGAACCAAACATTTGATGCGGTCGTTGTAAATGCAGGGCTTTGGTACCCGCTGTGGACGAAAAACCAGACGTACATGGTCGCGATGATCGACGCACTCTCCTCCATCCTGCGCAAAAAGGAGGATGGTCCTGCGCCGGTGGGCGTGTGGCTCTCCCCATCGTCTCGCTGCAACGCTCCGAAAAATGGAACGGCGACCGCACCTGAGCCAATGATCCTTGACGCACTTCTTAATGCCTCCAACAAAACCGGCGTCGCCTGGAAACACTACGACATCTTTTCGCTCACCAAGCAGCGGGAAATGAAGCAGCTCGGCCCGGTGCCCCAGGTGCGCAACGTGCGCAACGTGCGGCGGCAGGACGTGCTGTGCTCGCAGGAGTTTGTCGACAACGTGGGGCACCTCCAGCCGTACCTTTACAAAGAGTTTTCGGCCGGCCTTCTGAGGCTGTTTGCGTGATCCATTGGCAGCACAGACGGAACAAAGCAACCTTCGCGTCTGTCACCGCCCGCCTGGCGCCGCGCAACGCCCGCTTCAACCCGCTGGGTACACACCGCCCTCGTGTTCCCCGAACACGCCTCCCCGCGATTGAGCAACCCGATCCGACTCGGTGCTAGCACGCGCCGCCCCCCACCCAGCACGACGACAACCGAAGGACGACCATCGTCCCACCTGAGAGAGAACCACGCAGTGGGGTGTCCGGATCCCGCGGGAATGGCGCCATCACTCCAACTCCGTCAGGGTACCTGTACTGTTCTTTGAAAACCCGAAGAATTGCAGCGTTGTTGCAAGTCGCCTGGTACAGGACCAGATTCTCGACCGTCGATCACGCTCGATCACGGTCGATCAGAATGGATTTATTTCTGCACAATAATCACGTGGCGATACTGAATATGCGCACTCTGTGGAGTGTCGAGGTGCTTCGCCCTCCTTGGATCGTCGCGGTTTTTATAATCAGCACTCCTTGGATTGTCGCAGTACTTCGCGCTCGATGGATGTCGACACCCCAGCCCGCCGTCAGGAGTTCTAGAACACTGCGGTACTGCGAAACCCGCTGCATCCCATCCAGCAACTCGCAACGAAAGACTCTGGCCGTGGTCCAGCCAGAGTGGAGAAGAACACGAAGAGACCTCGATAGGGCGTGAAGTAGAAGTCGCGGTGCGTTGACAGCAAAGACAGGAAAATTGTGCCCCGACCTTAGAAACGGGGGCGTACGAAGCGAAGGGCACACCAAAGATACACCTTTAGCCACTTCCTTGGTGCGCTTCCCTTGCACACCCCCGGGGTCAATAAACGGGAATGAGAACAGGCCATTGGATGCAAGCAAAGCAAACATCTGCCTTTTTCCGAGAAAAGGCAGATTGGCTTTGCTTCCATTTGCCTGCGATTCGCGTTCTTTTTCTCCTGTCATTTCCTCGAGCAAATAACCGCAAAACCATACATCGCGAGAGTAGGAAAAAGTGGGTCGCCCTAAACCGTTTTCGCTCCAGCTACTGGGTTTTTAGTGGGTAACATGGTTCCACCCGCCTCCGGCCATGAGTCCCACACTCTTACTTCGTGAATCAGATTTGTGGGTACCACGAAGGTGTGTTATGTCAGGGCGAAAAAAAGCGGGGATCCCGCTTTTTCTGAAGGCGGGGTACAAGTATGCTTAACCTACGAAACAAAATTGAGCACCCCCCCCCACGGTCGACCGGGGTAACGAACTGGATGCTTCCTCCGAGTCTTCCTCCCCCCCCCCCCAAAAAAACAGGGAGAAGCCCTACACCGAGTCAGTTGAGGATCTGATAAAGAAAGTGCAAAACAAGAGAGCAACCAAAGTGGACGACTTCCCCTGTAGCACCTGTAACAAAAAGACCGTTGGATCCACGAAGGAAGATTACACATTTCCAAAGCAAATGGATGTAACACTGCAACGAGCACAGCTATCGAAAAAAACACGCGAAGAAATAAAAATACCAGCCCGCACCCCGATCCGACAAACCATACTGATCGGTGAAGACTCCTACACGGTAAAAGGCTTCATTATCCACACCGGAAGAGCAACGGCAGGTCATTACTATACCGTGTTAAAGGAAGACGATGAATGGGTATGCTACGACGACCAGCAAGTATCCGTACTCTCATGGGAGGAATGTGCCAGGAGATTCACAACCAATGGCTACGTCATCTCTCTCGAGAAAGCGTAAACACTTTCACCTGGTGGAAGTAGTGCCCCGTGGCGGTTGGTTACGAGCCACAACCCAATTTGTAAACCCCCTTTTTTTAAAGAAAAACGGACGAAGGGAGGAGGAAGTGAAGCCATAGCACATGGTTTCAAACCACGGAGTCCTGGACTCCTTTCCCACACTTCTTCAGCAAGGCAGACGCACAAAAGGACGGTGCCACGGCATGATTCGGCAGCCGCTGCTAAACGAACATCGACGTGGGCGGCATAGAGAAAGAAGAACTACTCTACGGCACCAGAAAGTCCAAAAATACCATGGTAAAGAAAATTAACGTTAAAATTAGAAGTAAAAGGAGAAAAAAGAAATTGTCGACAACGAAAGAAAGAACAGAAAAAACAGAAAACGGGAAAAAAAGAAAAAAAGAAAAAAAGAAAAAAAAAGAAAAAAAGACTCTGCATTCCGCGAAGAAGACTTGATGCTAGCATCAAACACTTAGAGGCAAGTAGCGCCTGAACACGAAACTAAGATTTTCCCCCCTACCCATTCCAAGCACGTTCTTGCAATCCCCCCATTCCAGTAGGGTACTTCGCGTAACGCGACTTGCTGCCCTCAGCACGCAGGATTACTTCCTCGCACTCTTTTCCTTTTGGTACTTCAACCATTGGTGCTGCACACGGCAACCCCATGTCCACTGTGCTCTGCGGAGTTTACTTCGCAGATTGCCACCGTAAAAAGAAGACAAGTCAGTGCTGCCTAGCGAGTCGCAGTCACAATCAGGGCGAGTGCCCTGAGTTTTTTAACTGATTGCTCAGACACGGTTGTAGGGGCCTTCTCCCCGTGACGGATTCGCCTGTGCTCTAGTAGCACGGGTGGTCGGCTGGCTGTGACGAGCTACAATCAGCCGCCTGACAAACCAGACTCACACCGCAGTCCTGTCTGCAGACACTCAGGTTCCACGCTGATGATGGTCCGCCTTATGTGTCCGTGGCTTAAAGGACCGAAACACGGCGAAGACGGGACCAGTGCGGTGTTGAGCACATACCCATTCCAAGCACGTTCTTGCAAACCCCCCCCCCCCCCCTAGTCGTGGGTGACGTTTACCTCGCGGCCTTTGTCCGGATCCCCCGGAATGCCCACGACATGACTGTCCGTGCCCCGTCACCCTCCATGGTGCTTCCTACTCAGGATCGACTACCCGACTTGCCTGCACCCCCAGGTTCAGCCGGTAGTTTGATGAGCCGGCAGTCGGAAGGCTCACCTGACTCCTTCTGCCCCTTTGGTAATTCGCCACCCTGCCCGCCCTTGCCGGACTCTTTTTATTTACTTTTTCCCGCCCGGTGTCGCTGATGACTAACGGACCGTCGGACCCGTCCCAATGGGGGTACTTATGGAAGCTACAATGAAGGCTTAGACCGGTACGGGCTACATGGCAACCCCTGCTCAACATGTAGAACGTGGGGGGCCCTTGATCACATTCATTGCGGGTGTGGTCGTGGTGTCGGTCGCAATAGTCGCTTTGCTAGCCAAAGAGAGAGATAGAGAGAAAAAGCGCCAGAGAGAAAAGAAAAGATAACGTTATCTTCCGGAAAAGAAGGGTTACGCGAACCCCCGAAAAAATAATTACCCCAAAAAAATAAAAACAAAAGAAAAAAAATAGAAACCCGGGTCAGCATATAAGCCCCCTGGAGCCAAGCCCGTGCGAGAGGCCACAGAAGCAGTAAGCGCTCGTCGTCTTCCTCAGAACCCACCTCTGATTCCAGCCACTTCCCCTAGTAGCTACTCGTGGCTGCTGGTAACTAATGGTGGCTACTCGTGGCTGCTGGTGACTAATGGTGGCTACTCGTGGCTGCTCGTGACTAATGGTGACAGTCAACGCCGCGTGGGTGCGGGCTATTGATATTAACATCATGTTTCAAACCCCCGATTGGGGTGTCGGGGGTACAAAGGTGCAGTTGCCCGCATCCATTGGCCCAAATACCCCAAAAACCACACTTTGAAAATTTTTTGTGGGCCCACTTTTGCCAGGGAATTTTGATTATTTCACCTTACAGAATTCGACCACCCAGCCTCCAAGGCAACTGCACTGTAGAAGGGGGGTCCCTTGCAAAGTCGTTGGGGGCTCTCAGGGTAGTGTTCAGCCCCGCTGTACCACCAACCACGGCATCGAGACCGGGCAGAGTCTAGGAGTATTCCATCCTGCCCCCGTACGGCCTCGTTACTTCCAACCGGGATTGTACCATTGTTCGACAACCGAAAACCCAGAACACCGACAAAGACGCGCTGGGCCCTGAGCCTAGCAAAAAAACCAACAGCAGTAGTTTAGAAGCGTGAATCCCCTGCCCCTTGTGAATTGCACTACACCGACTGCCCAGCCGAGCAAACCACCCCGTCCGCCCGCCCCTCCCCAACACCCCTTCCGTTACGTTACGTACCATCAGCTCTCCTCCGTCCATCATTAGACCTCCCTCTACGACGATTCTTCTTCCACCACTAGACCTCCCTTCGCCACCCCCCTACAACACCCTAGCCCGACACCCTGACCCCCCACAAATCCCCCTCCGTTCTACACGTCCGGTTTTGCGACAACCCGACCCACAAACGCACGGGACCCTGCCGGAACGTGCCGAGATGCGTGTGCCACCAGCCGACGCGGATATGCGACGACGCCCGGAGTTTGCGAAGCCGTTCCTCGCGCCTTTCTTCCAAACCGACTGTGTTCGTGCAAAGACGGAGAAGACGACACAGATCGACTGGCTGAAGTGGAAGGAGCAGGGCTCGGAGTTTACGAGCCGATTCCTGAGGAGATACGAGAGGAGGCTCGCACACACATACGCGACACTCAAGCTCCAGCAGCCGACGAATCCGAGCAACTACAGGGCTTCGGGGCTTATCTATGGGCTCGTGGATTCACATGCTAACCTGTTGTATGTCGGCAAGACGGCAAAGACGATGCAGGAAAGGGTCGCCAAACACTGGTCTGCCAGGAACACCAAACAAGACCAGTTCAAACGTCACCTGCAGAACCTCCCCTCCCCGCCGTACTCGTTCGTGCTCTACGACATCCCTGGTGCGTTCTATGCCGACGGGAGATCGTTCGACAGGGTGTCGGAGCCGATAGAGATGGCGTTCATCGCGATGCTGCAGCCGAGGTTCAACACGGTGAGGACGACCAGCGGCTTGAACAACCGAAGGAAAAAGCCCCGCGCTGCTCCGTCGTTCACAAAGGCGTCGGGCAACGAACCGGACACCCCAGGGGCCTCTCGTGAACGTGGGGAACCGTGGGTTCACGTGGATGGTGAGCAGATACGGATCGACCAAGGTCGGGGGAGGTACTTCGGCATCCGTAGACAACTGCAGCACCTCTTCGGGCTTGAGGAAGACGTACTACAGAAGTATGACGTGAACCCGTGGATGAAGAGCCGGGTGTACAGGGTCCGGACATGGGTTCGGCGGTTCATGGCCGAGCACCTGCAGCTTCCGAAAGTGGGGATCCTGGACGAGCTGCTCACGGCACGGCTCGGTGAAATAAACCACCTCGCGAAGAAGAAGAAAAGTGCGGCGCGAACTCCGTGGTTCTGTATCCAACAAGTCAGTAAGTTGCTCGACGAACGCAAACTGGCCGCCATCTTTCGTCACGATGCGCAACTCCGTGCTCTCCTCGCCGACCCCACGGAATTCATCAATACAAGGGTCTCTACATCACTCAACCCCCCCCTTGGTGTCCTCCTTTCCAACTTCACGGAGGTATCAAGGCAGACGACCCCGGAGCCGGCCCCTCCGCCCGAGGAATGCCCGTGTCAGAGATATCTACTACAAGGATACCACATCCAGGGCCATGCGTGTGGGCAGGCACACCTCCTCGACACCAGCAGCGAGCTCGTTACACTCTTCGACAAAGGTCGCAAGTTCCGACCGGACGGCGGCGACGAGGCCATTTGTACTGAGGTTGATAAGGCGGTGGCTTTGTTCATCGAAGGGTATTTCAGCGATTCCCCGCCTAGTTTCGCCAGGCTACTGCGGGAGAAGATACTGTCGACTGTCGGCGTGGCGAGAATCGGGGCCGAACCGGAGGTGACGACCACGACGCGACGACGCCTGCGGGAACTGTACAAGGACGTCGTGATTCTCCCGGTCGACAAGAGCTCACATGACTTCGGGTTCGTATGCAGACGATTCTACAACCAGGATCTATACACGAAGGTCAACCACAGCGTAAACTACGCCCCGAGCGAAAAGACACCGGAGGAAGTCGTTGCAGACCACAAGACATACCTGGACGACAGAGGGCTGAGCCCCACGAACACCCTCCCCTATTTGTATGGTACCTTGAAACTACATAAGGAGGTGATAACCATGAGGTACATAGCGGGGGTCTCCCGCAAGAACACTGTGGGCCCGGAGGAGACGTTCCCTGAACGCGAAACACGCCGCCCGGATGCGACATTCTCATCAACGACAGATGCGCAGCTAGATCTGACGGGGTTGTTGAAATCGGTCATGGAGATCTTACGGAGGGAGGACAACGACCGTTTCAATGCGACCGGGTTCAGGTTCTTCTGGATCACGGAGTCCAGCGACGACACGGCCTTCTTCCTGAAGACTCATGTTGATGAGCTCTCGGGTCTAGTTGCTGGTACGTTTGACTTCACAACCATGTACGACCAGCTGGGGCTCGAGGAGCTGTCGGAAGAGATTTCCAATACCATCGACGAGGCTTTTGCGGCGGAAGCCGAACGGCTTGGCATACGGGTTGAAGACCTAGTCCTGGTACGACCGAAGAGCCAGCACGGGCCGCAAAGGAAGAAACGCTGTTTTACTTTCAAGCTATCGACGGAGCTAAGTTCGCAGCAGGCAGCGTATTCCGCGCAGGACCTCAAAGCTCTCCTTGCCTTCTGCCTAGCGAACACGTATGTACTGGTGAATGGCACCCTCATGCGGCAAATACTGGGCATCCCGATGGGTGCTAACGCCTCCCCGGACATTGCAAATCTCTTCTGCTACGCAAAGGAGAAAAGGTACATGCTGAAGCTCCTGGCTGAAAAGGAAATCCGACGGGCTACACTCCTCAGCATGACGCGCCGTTTCATCGATGACCTACTGTGCTTCGGGACGAAACCCCCGCCCGAATCCATCTACAGCATGCGATACAAGCAGACGAACACATGCGTAGGGGATTCCACCTTCCTTGGCATACGAATAAGACACGAAGTCTCCGACGCGTCTGGAAGGAGGTACATGCGACTGTCGGTTCTGGACAAAGCGAAAGCCTACCCATACCGCCCCCTCGCGTACACGTCGGTCCTCTCGACGGCCCCGTCCAACTTCGGTTCGAGTATCCTCATTGGGGCCCTCGTTCGTAACGGTAGGATCGCCAACAACCTGTATGACTTCAAAACTGAGATGAACAACACGGTTTTGAAACTCATGCGACGCGGTTACCGTAAGAGCGTACTAAAGAGCGGTTTCCGCAAGTGGCTACTAGATACGTATCCGGAGGCTAAGTTTGGCGAGCATTGCGGGAAAGTGCGTGCACATTTCTTTTGGCTGATCCACGAGGTGGAACGTGTCCTGTTGATGCCAGAACCGGCCGCGATGGACCAGGCGATTGAGCGCCTTCTGGCTGAGAAGCCCTTTGTGAAGTACAGAGGCCACCCCCAACCCGTTCCAGAAGCCGACTCCCCCCCACCGCCATCCCCCGAGACGTCGGCCCGACAGGCAGACTCGACCACCCCCCCTGAGTCCACACGGAAGGGCCACAAACGAAAGGCTGAAGGGGACGAGCAACGTGACTCGAAGCGACGCCGGGCGAATGCCTGTAAACCAGCTCATGCAGTTCCCCCGACATCCACACGCTGCCAATCGGTCATCTGTGCAAGTCCGCCTTTCGTGAAGCATGATCCGGCACTGTTTGGTCCTGCCGGCCTCCCAAATCTGGGGAATACGTGCTTCCTTGGTGCTGTGCTGCAACTCCTCATACGGGTTGAACCGATCAGGGAGATGTACTGGAGCCTTGCTCAGGACCGCCTCAACTGCTGTGGGTTCCTCCGGGACTTCCTGGCTTACTTTGCCGTATTAGCAAGCTCGCGCGACAGCGGGGACCAGCGCAGCCAGGACTGTCGAAGAATGGGTGTGCAGGCCGTCTTAAACATGTTCCCAAACTTCTGCGATGCGCTGCAGCACGATGCACACGAAGCATTGGTAGCGATCCTGAACGCGACTGAGACGACGCTGGGACCGGACGAAACCGAGGCCCCCTGCCCGGGCTACCAGCTCTTCTTAGCATGCGTGGAGAACCGTTGGACCAACACGACACGATGTGAGGCATGTGGACGAACTAGTTCCAGCCCTCAGGCGGTACAATGTCTGCAGATCCCCTGCGGAAAAAGGCTGGAAGATTCTCTCTGCGTACGCGGGTTTGTAAATCCGAAGAGAGGGTGCGACTGCGAAGCTGTAGGGACTGTGGCAGAGGATACGAACCTCCGGCTAACGGCTGATTGTGTACTGATGCAATTTGGCATCTACACGAGAAATGGCGCTAGACGCCGGAATGACGTTGGGTTACCTCTCCTCTTAGAGCTACCGGGCCACCTACTGCGCCTCGCTGCAGTCGTGGTGCACTTGGGGGAGAGTACGGCTAGTGGGCACTTCGTCACGTACGTTGCGCAAGACTCAGGTTGGATCCTCTTCGACGATCTACGGGTCAGCCTCGTCGAGGACATTCCTTGGGACAATGTTTACCTCGCGGCCTTTGTCCGGGTCCCCCAGATTGCCCACAGCGTGACTGTCCGTGCGCCGTCACCCTCCATGATACTTCCTGCTCAAGATCAGCTACGCGGCTCGTCTACGCCCCCAAATTCTGCCGGTGTTGTGGTGAACCGACAGTCGGAAGAATCACCTAACCTGCTCTACCCTTCTGGTAGTCCATTGCCCTGCCCGCCCTTGCCGGACTCCTTATGCCCGACCCCGCATGGTCAGCTGTTGGAGCAGCAGTGGGCGGGATCCCCTGCGCTGCGGTGTCAACACTGCGCCATCGAGTGTACCAAAGATGGGCAGAAGTTTCAGGGTTTGAAGGGACTCCGTGCACATGAGAGACGTTGCCGCCTCGCGAGTGAAAGACTCTGAACCGTCGTTTGGGCCTCATCGAATTCCTGACTGTTGGCTGGTCTATTTTACGCTCTGCACCCGTTCACCCTGACTAACGGGAAACAACTCGAAGTGTTCTATACGGGTGAATGCGCACTATCATGAGAGGATGAAGGCACGCATATCCCGCCTGGCCCTGTGCTAGGCGTAGTTTTAGGTTGTACTTATTTCCGAACAACCTACCACGAGCTTATCCACCCACACACCCAACTTTTTCCCCTTTCTTCTAAATTCTTTTTTTTTTTTTTTTCCCCGCTGATGACTAACGGACCGTCGGACCCGTCCCAACGGGGATACTTATGGAAGTTACAATGAAGGCTTAGACCGGTACGGGCTACATGGCAACTCCTGCTCAACATGTAGAACGTGGGGAGCCCTTGGTCACATTCAATACGGGTGTGATCGTGGTGTCGGTCGCAACAGTCGTTTGGTAGCCAAAGAGAGAGATAGAGAGAAAAAGAGCGCCAGAGAGAAAAGAAAAGATAACGTTATCTTCCGGAAAAGAAGGGTTACGCGAACCCCCGAAAAAAAAAAAAATAATAACACAAAAAAACAAAAACCGGGGAAAAAAAAAAAAAAAATACAAACCGACGAAGACCCCAAAAACCTTTTTCAACCTCTCCAATTCCCTTCAAGCTAGACCATTATACAACGGCCCCCCCCCCCCTGGTCGGGGTGTTTTATTTCTGGAAGGGTTCGGTTTTGGGGTCGGTTTCGGGTTCGGTTTTGAAACCGACCCCAAAACCGAACCCAAAACCGAACCCAAAACCGAACCATCCAGAATTAGTTTTGGAAACCGAACCCAAAACCGAACCCGAAACCGAACCATCCAGAATTAGTTTTGGAAACCGAACCCAAAACCGAACCCGAAACCGAACCATCCAGAATTAGTTTTGGAAACCGAACCCAAAACCGAACCGAACTCGAAGCCGAACCTTCCAGAATTAGATTTGGAAACCGAACCCAAAACCGAACCGAACCCGAAACCGAACCTTCCAGAATGAGTTTTGCAACAGTTCCCGGGGTTTTCCGAGGGGCGGGTGGGAGACGCGAAGTGGGGCCATCTTGCGAAACCGCGCACGTTTTCTTTTCATCGGGAACGCCCTCGCAGACAAGAGGGTTTCTTGCAAGCACGACAATGCAGTTTCGGAGTTTGGCTGGGGCGGCGCATTCTGTTACGCAGTACCGCAGGTGTCCTGGGGCAAGCTCAGGCGGGAACAAAAATCCCGCACAGCGCGGAAGGGTAAACGCCTGCTCGATTGATCTTCAGTACCGATCGGTGTGAAAGCATGGCCTAACGATCCTTTGGTCTCGCCTCATGTTCAAGGGATGGAGACAGGGGCAACACATGGCTGTCGGCCGTTCCTGCGGAACGGTGCCTGACGTCGGGAGACTTCCTGCCAGACCTTTGCACAGGACCACCCCATTCAGAACATCTGCGGACTTATCGGTCGACGCTCCCGACCCCCGCCAGCACATCGCGCGGGACCGCCAACATGGAAACAGGCTAGAAACCCCGTGTCCACGCGGTGCCATCTCACCCGTTTCTCATCCGCCCCCTCGGTCGTCCGTTTACCTCCCCCCTGCTGTGCGCGCTTCGTTTTGCCTTCCACGCCTCCTTTTGCTCGGACGTGTTGTTTATGGGAAGAGGTGACCACGCGTGCTCACCTCTCCTCTTCGACGATCGAGATCCCGGAGTGTTTTCCGTTTTCCTGCTTTTTTTTCGCCTTCTCCACACCTTCCAACAACATCTGTGGCTCATTCGTTCGACTCCTGTTTGCCCAAGCGAATCCCGGGGAGCGCTGGCCGATCGAAAGCCGCTTGTTGACTCCTGCAAAAAGCGGAGAAGAAAGCGAGGGGTCTCGGGGGCTCGGGGGAAGCCCAGCAACGTTGTAGAGGATATACTACATCTGTGGCTACGTCTGAGGTACCCAGCCAGTTTTCCAACGGGTGGCTAGGAGAAACAACCCACTGGAACTTGACCAGCTTTGCACGAAGCTCAGCTTTCTCTTCGGGTCCGCTCGACAGGTCCCACCTTGGGTGCAGGACTGCTTGACGTCGCCTTCGGTACCGGAGAGCTGCTGGCGGGGATTGAGGAGATAAGTTGCACTGTAATGTTTAGGCAGAACACTGTACGTGCACTTCCGCACCTCCTCTGCACGCAAGTTCCCTCAGTGGGGTACCGCAAATGTTCATCAGTAGTGTAGACATCGTGCTGCTATCAGCAATGTAAGACGCAACCGTTAGGGCATCCTGCTTCGTTTTCAGCCGCTGAGCAATCGAAGTCCGTCTAGCACGGGAAGCCGCCTAGGCTGTCGCAAGGGATGTCGTTCCACGTCGGGGAGGGAATTCTACTTCGGCACCTTGCACTTGTCACTTTGAACCAAGAAAGGTAGAAAGAGGGAGCAGTGACATTACTAGCGATGGGGTAAACCCCGCAGAGGCCTTAGAGAGTGAGAGAAGATGGCTACTGCGAGGGGATGGCGGGTGGGCCTTACCCCGGCACTCGTTGCAAGCAACGGACTACTTGGTGCAAGATATGTAAGCGAGACACGAAGCGAAAGGGCCAACACATAATTAAGCTCCGAAAACCATGTCAATCAAGGGTGGGCGGGTGGGAAAGCAATTTGATTTGCCCAAACAACCCAAGTACCCTGTACGTTTAGGTGCCTCAAGGATTCCCTCGATGAATCGGGATACCAGTTTCCACGGGAGAAAAAGGGACATCTGCACGGTTTGGGTGTGGTGTGAATATCACCAGAATAGTGGCAGGAACCTTTGCAGTTGGACCCTTTTTTGACCCCCCCTAAGCGCACACGAACCCGTGTCCGAAGAACCTAGAGAGAGGTTCGAGCGCGGGCCTATTCGCAGAAGCGCCCCGCGCCCGAGGTGGGACCTGCAAGGGTCGGTTGATTCCCTGTGTCGGTGGCAGGCAGGCGGGGGCGGTGGCGAGTGCTTCGGCGCCGGATGGAATGGAAGATCGATCGGTACATCCGGCCGGAGCTGAAGATGCTTCGTCCCACGCTGCCCGCACAAATATGTAAATTTTAGGCAATTCTTCGTGACATCAAATGGTGTTACCCACTAGGAGCCTACACAACTTCTATCAAACTTCTATATTCAGGGGGGGTGTGTCACTTTTTGTTTTGATATGTCAAAACTGACCACCCTATGGCAGCGCACACAGTCACCAAAGGTTTCACTAAATCGACCAATTTTTGATGCTATGAGCGCAGGTGTCCCCGGTCTCTCTGTTCCCGAGGGTTCAGAAAAAAAGATGACCCCCCTTGGACGCGTTCAACCCGATATAATTATATTTAGATCATACCGGGAGCGCGTGTGGTACGTGTGATATGTGCATGTTGCTCCCGAGAAGACACAGAATGGAAAGATCGGTCACGAAGTCGTCAAAATACCACCTCGGATCCCAAAAAGGTTGTCCCCCATGGCCCCTCCTTTTGCACTTCACTTCACCAGGCATATTGCCATCCCCTATGAGCGCACTTCAGAACTGGGATGGCAGGTACTGAAGAACAGGGATGCTGCAAAATCTGCGGTGCGAAAACCTGGAGAAAGGTTGCTTCGTTTCCTCAGCCCGAAGTGAAGAAGAGACTGGTACAAGAGGATTCATCTGTTTGAAGTGCCTCCAGGAGTGTGGTGCCACGCGGAGGAAGTGCACACGACTACGACTGCAGCAACAACTACGACGGCAAGGTGCAAGGTTCCAAAACGACTACTTGGACAGCGTCTTCAAGCTGTCCGAATTGGATGCTTGTTGTGAACGCTCCTGTCTATGCACCCCCCAGAAGTATTCTGCTTCGGATGCTACACAGCGTGCCTTTCGGCGGAGCAGAACCCATCTGCCTCTCGATATCCTCTGGAAGGAGCAAATTCGGGCAAAGTGCCGACCACTGACAGCCGCAAAACCTCGGCCGTACAAGGAATACAACGCATTATCATGCAGGGTCAAAACCTTGTGTCTTTTTGGAAATGGCCAAAATTTTATTTCCAGAAAAAAAATGGGTTTTTTGAATTTTAAAATTTTGGAACAAACTCTGCGGTAATTTTTGCGGAAGTTGAGCAAAATCTTTTTTAATTTTTTTTTGGGGTCCATCGGCCCCGCGGGAGCGTTTTAAAAAGACACAAGGTTCTGACCCTGCATGTTATCGCATCTTGGTGGTGGGATGGTAGTGCGCCTGATACCAGCCGGCAGCAAAATAAACGGGTACTCTTCAAGACGGCAGAAGGTGGGGCGTTCCACAGGGTTGTGCACAAGCCGGACATCGTATTATCATGCACGATTCGAAGGTGAGCGTATCTTACTCTCACTTCTGCAAGCGACGACCGTCCAAACAAAAAGAGCCGGCGCAGTTAGTGCGATCGGAGACGGAAACTGTGCACAGAAACTCCCGGTACTCTTCCTCTTGCTTCCCTGTCCTGAGGGCCACCGTGTGTATACCAGACGGAAAACTCTCAAATGCGAAGAGCTCAGTTGCAAAAATATCACACAAGCTTCAAATGCACCCTCGAAGGGCCTCGAGACCGCTAAGGAGGGGGCCGAACTTTTAAGCTTGGATTTCGACCAAATAACCAGGGAAAAGTTGAGAGCCTGGAGTTAAGGGGTTAAATGGATGAACCAGGGAAGGAACAAATCTGCACATAACAATGTCATGTACGTTCACGATGATCGTGAACAAAGTTATGCTGAAACAAGGAAAGATGGCAGCAGAAACCGCACCAGTCCTCTCCCAGATAGCACTGGGCACTTACGAGCAGTGCATGGCGGGATTGCCGCGGCTGTTTTGAAATACGGTGACCACGTCAGCAACGCCGGTGGCCCGTCGGTTTGGCGCGGCTGTGATGCAAAACGGAGCCAGTCGCCCAGCCAGTCGCCCAGCCAGCTGCCCAGCCAGTCGCCCAGCCAGTCGCCCATCCAGCTGCTCAGCCAGCCGCCAGGACAACACCCTTGTGAGCTGGTGGCAGGGAAAGGCCGAGGCGAGCCATCCAGTGCATCAGCACAAGAAACGCAAGGTCGCTTGCACATTCGCCCCTTGCCAAGATGAACATCACAGGTGGTCAGAAAGTACTGGAGGTGTTGGCAAGGCCAGTGTCTTTACCTCGCCCGAAATGGGTCCAAAGGGCCGCGTGCAGCGCGAACCACAACCGCAGTTGGGCTTGCGCGCAGAAAACGGGAGTTCGGCTCAAGAAAACATCAGCGTTGTGCACCATCATTATAACAATAAAAAGTGACACCCCCTACTCCATACAACTTCTATCAAACTTCTATATTCAGCATTGTGGGTAACACCATCAAAACGGGGAATTATAGGACTTCTGCACGGTTTGGGTGTGTTGGAAATCACCTCTATTCTGACCATTTGCTTGTATCCCAAAAGTCGGACCTTTTGTTATCGGGGTCAACTCTCTAGAACGAAAGGATGAGCTTACGTGGACCGCTCATCTGCGATGGGTAACTCGGTCGTCGGATCTGATGGAAATCGATACCGGCAATCCGATGTTGAGTAGTCCAGGTAGTCGTTCGGGTCTTTCTGTTCCCTGCATCGACTCTCATTCGTCCGTGACTGCACTGACCTGGGTCATGCCTTTCTGCTGTACCTTCGACCAGTCTATGTACTCTTTAAAAGTACCAGAGGTCCAGCTACCCGCTCTTAGTAGGACTCCTAAGTCCGGGTTTTCGTCGTTTATGTCGTGCGCAGCCCCCCTACGGAAGCTGCGCGTTCCCCACCCAATGACGGGCTTCTGGTCGCGGTCTGCCTTCAACTTCACATTCTCCAGCACGATTGGATAAGTGAGTTGGAATACCCGTCGGCCAGGCTCGGTCGTGTTCTGGATGAACGGCCACAAGTAGTGGACTGGGCACATGGAACGCCATCCTACTGTAACGGTCGTGGCCTTGCATGTGCAACCCCTCGTTAAAACCTCTCCGCCTTGTTTGCTTTTCCGGGAGGCGAGGACAATATGCAACTCCTGTTGGAATCGGAAGACGGAGCTGTGTCGCTTCGATGTCTGAACGTCGTGGAGAGCTGAGTGAGGGGCGTCGGTCTCGAGCCCTCGACAGAGAGGAAGCACTTCGTTGTTCGTCCGGAGAAGGAAGACGTACGACAGCACCGCGAGTGCGTTAAATTCGCGTAGCAAGCTCTTGGACGGTGTCGAAAACTTCGTGTCGGCCAGTATTTTGTCCAAGAGCTGGGACGTTATCGGGTCCATCTTGTGCGTTGCCTTCTGCTCTCGACGGATCCCTTTGATCGCCTCCTGAACCCCTTTCGTGCGCTGTCGAGAGTCGATGCGGAGGTATCTTTGCACCTTCTCTAGTGCTGACAGGGAGCATTCTGCCGTGTCAGCGTTTGTGTGCAGCGACACGTAGCCTTCGAGCTCTGTCGTGTCGATCGGGAAGTGCGCGATGCTCATCGCGTTCGCGTACCGGCTCCATGATCGAACAGCGCGGAAGTACTGGTACCAGGTTTCGCCCTTCACGTACGAAACCTTCAGATGCTTGACTGCATCTCGAACCATCTCGCGTGCGACCATAGGCGATGCCGCTTCGAGTGCTTCCAGCTTCCTCTTCATCGGCACGTGGATGCTTCTTATGCCGTTGTCCGACCCGTCCTTCGCGTGTTCCATAGCGTCAGTCAACATCTGGATGACTTCCGATCCGGTCGGGTACGCCAATGCGGACATCTTCTATAGGTGGGTGGGCGGGAAAACCTTTGTACTTACGTACGCTTGCATTTCAGGCCTGCATGCCCCATCAAAAGCAATCGAAAAGAAAAGAAAAGAGCGTTCTACCACCTCGCGCGGTGTCACGGGATGTTTGGCAGCCGCTGCTAAACATGTGCATGTTAATCCGTGTGGTTCATGTACTTAAAAGAACTCAATGCTAAACAAACATAACGTGGGCGGCGCCGAAGCTTTACCAGCTTCGGCTGACACCATTTGCGCACTTAACCATGGTTAAGAAGACAACTGAAAGCATAGACACAAAGATAGCCCAAAGCATCTGCAGAATAACACGAAAAGCCTCTAGGCAAAAACCCGTTTTCACACTTCTTCTTTGGAAGAAGGTTCCGAGGCGGTCGTAGAGGTTGACTAGACGCTAACAAAACATGCCAATCCCTGTCACGCAGTGTCATTGGGATTGACTCTTCCTTTTTTGACCCCCCTAAGCGACAGGACCACAAAACTGAAAACGCACCCTTTCTCGAACCCGTGTCCGAAGAACCTAGAAAAAGGTTCGAGCGCGGGCCTATTCGCAGGGAAGCGCCCCACGCCCGAGTTGGAACCCGCAAGGGTCGGCGGCAGGCGTGGGGGGCGGGGCGAGTGCTTCGGCGCCGGATGGAATGGAAGATCGATCGGTACATCCGGCCGGAGCCGCCGACGACGCTGGAGAGCACGTGGAGCAAGTCGACGGGTAGAAGCCCGTCGAGGGGCCAGCGGCGGTTCTGGGGGTCGACGCGGGCGTCGCAGTTCGAGACGGAGAGCAGGAAGGAGCTCAAGGCGCACCAAACCCGCCGGGGGGTATTCAACTGCACCGGCGGCGACGGCGTGCCGCCCCGCGCCGCTCGCACCCTCGACGAGATCTGGCAGAACACCATCCGAGACCTCCCGGCCGAGGCGCCGGACATCGCGCGCAGGCAGATGATGGGGGGCCCGGACCCCCACCTAACCCCGGCCGCAGGCAGCGGCGCAGAAGGCGTGGGGGGGGGCTCGTCGGCACCGCTGCTGGTGCTCGATCCGCCGGCATTCCGCAACTGCGCGCTGCGCCCCTCGCGGATTCGCGAGATGGCTCCCGCACCCTCCGGGTTCGAGGGCAGCGTCGTCGACCCGTCGGCGGGCGGCGCCTCGTTCGCGGGGACAACCGGGCAGCAGCTGATGTCGGTGCCGCGCCGGAGGGAGGCACTCGAGCTGGAGGCCGCGTCGAACAAGGCGGTCCGGGCCCTGGGCGAGGCGAGGAAGAGCTACAAAAGGCTCGCGTTCATCGCTCGCCACCGGCACCCGAACGGCGTGCTGTCGTCGGAGTCGGTCCACGAACCGTCGTCCGACGTGTACCGCCAATCCGCGGCGTGCCTGCAAGCGGAGACCAGCAAAGCGGCGCTGGAGAGAACCAACCGGCAGCTCCTCCTGTCCTCGCGGCCGGCGGTCGCGTGCGACTCGACGGTGCTGCGGCACGAGGGAGTGCCCGACGGGCAGCGCCCGCCGACCCTCTTCCAGCGGAAGAAGGCGGGCCCGCCGGACCTGCCGGGCGCGCCGCGGCGGCAGTCGTTTTCGGTGGTCGCGATGGCGGAGCCGGTCCCCCTCCGGCGGAGCCAGAGGCGGCTGGACGCCCTCAGGTTCGCCTCGTCGCGGGGGCGCACCCGCGACCTCATCACGGGGCACCCGATCGAGACCGCCAAGTGCCCGTACCGCTGACACCTCCCAACCCCTACCCTCTTCCCTCTACCCCCTCAAACCAGACTCAGACACTCCAGTTCCGCGCTGATGCGTCCGTGACTGAAAGGACCGAAACACGGTGCGGAAGCTACGGTTTCACGCCGGCGAAAAGTCGAGTTGGTGGCCGGAACAAGGCAGTCCGAGCGCTGGGTGAAGCGAGAATGTTATTTGTCAGTTCAAACCAGACTCGGACACTCCGGTCCTTGCTGATGCGTCCGTGACTTAAAGGATCGAAACACGGTGCGGAAGCCATGGGTTAACGCCGACGAAAGGTGCTCGAGTTGGTAGCCGCGTCGAATGAGGCGTTTTGAAAAAAGTCAGTCGACGATCCGTTGCCCGACGCGGGGACCAGCAAAGCGGCGCTGGAGAGAACCAGTAGGCAGCTCCTCCTATCCACCCCGGCCGGCGGTCGCGTGCGACTCGACGGGGCTGCGACACGAACACTCAAGTTCGCGTCGTCGCGGGGGAGCACCCGCGACCTCATCACGGGGCACCCGATCGAGACCGGCAAGGATGGGAAGAGTCGCAAAGCGACCGCGCGAGGACGATGATTCGAATGAGTGCAAACGCCAGAAGCACGACACGGTACGATCGAAGAGGTAGCCATCCAGTGGCTAGTGCAGCCCATCGCTACAGATATTCTGCATTCTAACCTCAATAGCCTATCGACAGTCTATCAGCAGGCTAGCATAGTACACGACACGGTACGATCGAAGAGGTAGCCATCCAGTGGCTAATGCAGCCCATCGCTACAGATATTCTGCATTCAAACCTCAATAGCCTATCGACAGTCTATCAGTGCCCGTACCGCTGACAACACCCAGCCCCCCGCCTCTTCCCCATCCCCAACCCCTCACGTCCTGTCTGCAGACACTCCGGTCCCATGTTTTAAGCACCCCTTTGCTACCCCAAACCTCCGACGCGGTTGTACGAGCCTTTTACCCGAGACAGATTGACCTGTGCTCTGGCAGCATGGGTGGCCCCGATTGTACGACAGCCGCCTGGCAAACGAGTCATCGTCCGTGTTCCGCGCTGATAATGGTCAGCCTTATGTGTCCGTGGCTTGAAGGGATGAAACACGGCGCAGAAGCGACCAGTGCGGCGTTCAACACACAACATTAATCATTCCACGCACGTACTTGCACCTCTCCCCGTTTCCTCTGGCACCATCCAATCTCCCGTTGTAGTCGAAGACCTTCCTGTGAAAAGTGTGGTGGATCTCATGAATGAATCCCCATAGATCAACGCGCATGCGCACCATCTCCGATTGTCATCGAAGATCCCGCGTAAAAAGTGTCCCATCGGCCAGCCGATGATATGAACGCACACAGGGACGTCCAATTGCTGCCCGCATCCGATGCACCCGATTCCTGTTTCCTTCTCCTCATGCGTGCACATGGGGTCGTCCCACCGAAGCTCTGTTTGTTAGCGAAGACCCCTCCTGTGAAAAAGTGTAGTTCTACATTGGCCTGCCGATATCATGATTGCACACAAGGTCACTCTCAGGTTCGCGCTGTCGCGACCATAGCCCATCGCAGACTACCGAAGCTCTGTTTGTCATCGAAACCCCTCTGTGAAAACGTGCAGTCCGTTTGCCTGCCCATGCCATGAGTGCACATAAGGCCGCCCTCAGGTTCGCGTTGTCACGCGACCATAGCCACACAGAAGCTCTGTTTGTCACCGAAGACCCTCGTGTGAAAAGATTGTGCACAATGGACTGCCGACGCCATGAGTACACACAAGGCCACCTTCAGGTTCGCGTTGTCACGCGACCTTAGCCAATCGCTGACCGCCGAGGCTCTGTTTGTCACCGAAGACTTCCCTCCTGTGAAAAATGCTGTACACTGGCCTGCCGTCATGAGAGCAGCATATAAGGATACCCTCAAGTTCACCTTTTGCCACACGTCCTCAGCCCACGTACACCGAATAGCCCACCCATTTTCTGTTGGCTTTCCTCTGAAGAAGTCGTGGGACATCAGCCTGGCGATGTCACCCCACGATTCCATGGCAGCATCACGAGTCTTTGCTTGTCGCGAGGGCGCCGGCTGCAACCTTTCCACCTAGAAAGCTGCCACAGCGAAGCCCGAATACGTACGAGAGAAGCACTGTCTTCCCACTCCTGCCACACGGTTGTATTTTCCTCACCCCGAAGGATTCACCTGTGCTCGCGCTGCATGGCTCACGGACAGTCACCAGGGTCTGCCTAATAATTATGTGGGGGTTCCCTCCACCAGGCTCACACCCGCAAATCCCTGTCTGGAGACACTCAAGTTCCGAGCTGATGATAGTCCGCCTCTGGTGTCCGCGGCTCAAAGGATCGAAACACAGCGCAGAGGTGCGGTGTTGGGCACAAATCCTTTCCAAGCACGTTCTTGCAATCCCCCACATGGTGGCAGGACCGCGTTTCTTCGTTGTCGTGCTCTTTGGTGCTTCGGCAGTGCGCACATGGCGATTCCACTGCGGCCCACCCACGTCCGCTGTATTTTGTGGGGGTCCTTGCGATTCTCTGCCTGCTGTAAGAGCGCAGGGGGGATTGCTCTCCACGTTTTCCTTTTTTTTGACTCACATCGACCACCCCCCCGCACGCTCTCTCTCGCACCTTCCCGCTGAAGAAGGTCCACCTCATGTGCTCGTGGATTACCATTCCACGTTTTCAACCCAAAGTCTCCGCAACCTTTTTCCAAGGGCTACGGGGACCCTGTATACAACACACCGCAGAGCTCGCTTCAGGCCGATAGGCGACACAGATTTTGAATCAAACTATCAGGATACCGTTTTCAATATTGTAAGCAAATCCTGCATGGGATCGTTGACCGGACCCCTTTGAGTTGCTGCTCACTATTGCGGGAGTCGGAAAGCCTGCGTGACCTAAAGCAGGACTCATTTCGCGGAGAAAAGCGAAGAAAAAACGAACCCTCGTTTTTCTTGTTTGTATAAGCACCCGCTTTTTTTGTAGGAAATACTTGAGACTGCCGGTTGCCCAGTTGCGAAGTCTCAATCAAAAAGGCGTGGTGCTCATCGTGCCGGTGACTCCCCACTAACGCTACAAAATTCCAAGCTCAAAGGAAGTACATGTGCTGTAGCCACACGAAACACAGGCAAGTCTGGGTTTAGTGACGGGCGTGAGCGTTCAGCGAAAATCTTCCCACTTGGACATGGTCGTGGTGTAGTTGTACAAGGCAGCCCCTCGAGTATTTTTGTGTGTGCGAACGATTCTTGTGGCGCAATTGCTGCGCGGGAGTGTTTTGGTCGGACACACCTCCATTGTTGTCCCTGGGTCTTGAGCCTGAACGTGATTAACTGAAGCACAGGCGATGCACCGCCATCTACCCAGAAATGAAGTCACAATGTGAGCAGCTGTAGAACTTCTTACCAAATAAACAAGTCTCAGGTGAAGCAGCCAGGTGAAGCCTGCGTCACCTGAACTAACCACGGCAAAAACGGATCTTGCGCTTCCTTTGACCAAATTCTCCCGAACTCGGTTCGGGCGGAACTGTGTGTTCATTGCTGCCAACACGTTCTGATCCAGTGTGCGCGTACTCAACGCTGCAAGTGCAGCTCGTGGTGCTCACCCTGGCTTCATCGTGCTTGTACCAGTTAGCAGCCTGTCCACAGAAGACTTCAGTGTGCTCAGCCAATGTCAGCGTGTTGGCAAGAGCGTGTTCCCACGCTATGACTGACCAGGCCTGGACTTCGTGGTCAGTAAATTTGACAGTGTCAACAAAGTAGTACGCAAGCAAATCGCTGATTCGCCGCTTTTTGCTGTCGCTTGAACAGCGAATATTTGCGATGCTTTGCTTGCGTTCTATGGACTTACCATGGCATATGGACACGCAGTGCGTGACTTCGCATGATCTTTTTCCAGCGCTGGTACCTATCGACCCTGTCGACACGCGCGACTGTATCCACCGCGATACGGCTCTCCCGTATTTTTTTTTAGTACTCACAATCTTGCGGGTTGCCCTTCAATGTATTGTGCAGGCTAAAAGGACGTTGGCAACGTGTTTCGGTGGTTGGTTCAGAGTTCCTTACCTGAAATGACACAGGGTAAATACAAGTGGAAAACGATCAGCCGGCGCGCATTCAAACAAAACGAAGCGCCTGTCTTTTTTGTGTGTGTACAAAAGAAACCTGAAAGAACCTTTCCCACGAGAGCACCCTTCATCCCTACCACGTCCGTCAGCCAACGGCACCGCCGGAGGAAAAGAAAAAAGAGAAGCGCATCCCGTGCCCTGACCGTTTCCGTTCGCAGCCCCCGGCGTCAGTAAACACCTGCTGAGCAATCGAGCAAGCAACTTCGGCAGTCTCTCGCAGTGGAAGCCTGCTGAGGAGACTGTGCTTTGATCCTGGCTTGCGCATGTTGGCAACCTCACACAAAGCTGAACCTCACAAGCACAAAACGTCGAAAGACACCAATCAATATGGGCGTGTCCAGTCCATACGGGATCGTCGGAGACACAAAAAATTAGCATGGCACTTTCTTTTGTTTGTGCACACTAGCGGAACTCACCTGCTTTGGTAAGTTTCATGTAGTACGCTGCCAACTACTAATTTTTAGTACCAACAATGCATTGTTAACACCAGGGATTATCCTTTATGGTTAAAAAAATATTTTTTCACCAAAAAAAAAAAATTCTGAAAACAGGCCGGTGAAAAAAGATTTTTTAACCATGGGGATTTCTGGTGAAAACTTTTTGGCAAGGGACCCAGGCTACAGGCTCAGATCCTGGAGTCGTAGTTGCTGTTTTGTGTACAGCCTGCCGTCCAGAAATATCTCTGGGGCCATGAGGGGCGTTGGGATTAGCGTGTTGGGGGGCGCCTGCTGTGAGCAGCTTCGCCCTGCCTCGATTCGTTGAAAGGCGTTGAGGCCATCATGCCGTAGTGCCGTAGTGCCCACTGGGTCTGACAAGTGAAGGCTACAACTAAGTGGAGAAGCAGCAGCCAGATTGTGTTTTCCATCACCAGTATTCAGTCACTGGAGGATCGTTTGCTATCCTGAAGCTCACAGGCCTGAAAGGATTTGAAGCTACAAGAGATGTCGCTCGCCGCATTTGGTTTTAGTGGTGCTGCCACTGGCCCTGATGACAATACATTGCAGTACGACTACAGCAACTGGAAGGGACCGAAGTTGGAGAACAGGCTCTCCTGAGAGGTGTCCAGCAACCGGGACGAACAGGTTGAAAAATGCGCAGCTCTTTGGGACACTGCTTGCTTCAGCAATCCCAGCTTTCCCACGCGCAGCGTGGGGAAAAATTTTTTCTGGCCATATCAAAGATTTTTTAACCGGGATTTTTCAGAATTTCGGGGATTAGAATAACCCCTGGTTAACACACACAAAAAAAAAAATAAGCACATAAGGAAGAAACCCATCCCTCCTTCGGCACCCGGCACCCACATCAGGTATTCACTCTGGAGTGTACTGCGAACACACGCACACGACACACGCTACCACTCGTACATGACCGGCGCCTGTTGATTGTTGCTCGCAGGGTGGGTGGGCCTGCAGCTGTATGACCCAGGTGTCGGACGGAGGGGCGGCGCGCGGCGGGTGCGGCGACGGCGATGACTGCGGGGAGCCGCAGCCGCACCGGCAGCCGACCACTGCCATTCCGGCGACCGCGGACATCATCGCGCGGCCGACCGGGGCGGGCTGCTTGCTCTCGCTGAAGGCACCGCCGGTGCCAGAGACCGACGACGAGCAAGACGACGAAGTCGACGAAGCAGACACGCTGCCCCAAGCACATTCCGACACGAGAAGCATTGCAGCCGAGGAGACAGCCGATGGCGAGAAAGCAGACGACTCGGACACGCTGCCACAAGCGCATACCGACACAAGAAGCATTGCAGCCGAGGAGACAGCCGATGGCGAGAAAGAAGATGGCTCGGAAAAGCTGCCACAAGCACATACCGGCACAAGAAGCTTTGCGGCTGAGAAGACAGGCGACTACGAGCAAGAAGACAGTCCGGAAATACAGCCACCAGGGCAGATTGATGGTGGATGCTCCAAACCCGATCAGGCCGCAGCGACAAGCGACGGCGAACAAGGACCCGAACCGGATCTGAACGAAGAACCGGGCGAGAAAGACAAGCAGGAAAACTGCCCGGAACCGCAGCCAAACCGACAGGCGGGCGAAACGGGCATCGAGCGGAGTCAGACAAGCGGCACCGGGCAAGGAGGCGACCTAAACGTGCATGACACAGACAAACCGACCGAATCATCTTCGACAATGCCTGGCACCGAAGGTCTTGGCGGCTGTTCGAGTTCGAAGGATGACGACAACTCAGGTGAACCGTGCACTGCCGACACAGGCAAACCGACCGAATCGTCTTCAACAGCGCCCGGCACCGAAGGTCGTGGCAGCTGTTCGAAGGATGACGACAACCCTGCCGAAGGAACCGCAGGCGAACCGTGCACTGCCGACACAGACAAGCCAGCGGAATCGTCTTCAACAACGCCTGGCACCGAAGGTGTTTCCGGCTGTTCGAAGGACGACGACACCACCGACGGAGCAACCGCAGGCGACCCGTTCCCTGCCGATACAGGCAAGCCAGCGGAATCGTTCCCTGCCGACACAGGCAAGCCAGCGGAATCGTTCCCTGCCGACACAGGCAAGCCAGCGGAATCGTCTTCAGCAATGCCTGGCACCGGAGATACCGATGGTCTTGACGGCCGTTCGAAGGATGACGACACCACCGACGGAGCAACCGCAGGCGACCCGTTCCCTGCCGACACGGAGGCACCGGCCGGAGCGCCAGCGCCCGCCACGGGCCCCGGCGACGCACGGCGCACGAGCGACGGGTCCCGACCGTTCCGCCGGATGACGACGGAGCGGCGGCTGAGCCGTGAGGAAACGTTCGTGACGATCCCGGCGGGGCCGCGTGTCCCGGTGCCGCCGCCTCCGCGGCCGCCGCAGCACCGGCTGCCGAAGAGCTGCGCCCGGCGCAGGAGCGAGCCCGGTCGGACAGGCGGCGGAGGCGACCCGAAAGTTCCGCCGAAAGAGACGGCAGGTGCGCTCGACGGGGCAGACACACTCTCCGCCGACGCGGGCGGCGCCGGCGGTCGGCACAGCTGCAAGGCGCAGCCCAAGTGGCTGCCGGCAACGGTGCTGCTCGACGAGAACCGCGCGGTGTGGCTCCAGCTCAAGAAGAAGGGCCTCGCCCCTCAGGTCGACGCCGACTACTACGACACCGGCGAGCTCCGGGTCCTGCGCGGGATGATCTCCGCGCTGCGCTGCAAGTATCCGGACGGAGTGGTATGCGCACTTGTCAGATCAGCCGCGACAGCCTGCGTGTGCTAGGTTGAGGTTACTTTGGATTAGAATGCAAGTAATCTGTCTGCATTGCCGGCGTCGCGGTTATCTCTTCGCACGTGATGTGTCACGTTTTCGCCTCTTCAGCCTCGCTTTCAAACGCGTGTACAGGATCCCCCTACATACCTCTTAGAGTTGATCAAAATAGTACATGTTTCCTTAGAGTTGTCCATTATAGTACATCCCAAGATAGTACGGTTTTTCTTAGAGTTGATCAAGATAGTACATGTTTCCTCAGAGTTGATCAAGATAGTACACGTTTCCTTAGAGTTGTCCATTATAGTACGTTTTGCTCATGGTATGGTCTCTTATCCTGTTCTGTTCTGTCCTGTGGGGTCGGATGCCAGTCGGCCACGGATCACAGACAAGTACTCCAAATACACAACGGCGTCTTGTTGCCTTCAGGCACTAAGACGTTGGCCGGGTGCAGGCACAGCCGGGTTGACAGGCGGGCTGACGCACCGTGAGCAGAGCAGTGTGCCGCTGGGAAGCGTTGCTGCAACGTTGTTTGCTAATTCGAGAACACCCCTGCTGACCGAGTTTGGACCAAACCTCAGTAGGTGAAGCTCGGGCCCTGGTCGCGGGTGCAAACAGGGAATGAGCTTCTATATCCACATTTGGACTGTCAGTCCAAATGTGGAAAAGCCGGTGGGGAAAAAGAAGAAACAAAATGGCACTGCACCATCACCCAGGCCGGCCAATGTGCAATCCGAGGCACTGTCGTGAAGGCACGTCGCGTCGCGCTGTGTTGAGCCCATTCCTGAGTGAAGACGCAACAAGCCGTTAGCGGTCCAAGTTTTGAAAATGGGCCGGAGACCAAGCTAATGCCCTGGCGCAAGCCGCGTGTACCAAACGTCATACTTCGGGAGCGGGCCGCCAACGCGTTCCCCCCGAGCCGTAGCCTTGCTGCTGCGGCGGTTTTCCCGCAGCATAAGCCGAGCGAAAATAGTTAATTATCCTAGAGGGAAATAGCTCTTTATTCTCTAGGGAAATAGCTATTTATTTCCGAGCAAAAGGTAGTTTTCTGCACGAGTAGTGTTCCAGTGTGCCACGAGTGGCCATACCCAACCCCCAACCTTGCACAGGTCGGTAGGGCCCTGATCGCGGCTGCAAACCGCGTGTCTAAAACGTCATACTTCGGGAGCGCCCGCCAACGCGTTCCCCCCGAGCCTTACCCAACCCCCAACCTTGCACAGGTGCAACAGCCGGCGAAACCACCTGAGCCGGACGCGGCGAAAGCCGTCGTCTGCCGACGCCCAACCTCTCCGTTACGTGTCAAAGCGTCGGAAGAAGCAGAGCGAACGTATGTCGTGTTTCCGACACCACACTTTCGTTGTTGTGTTGTTTGCTTTAACAATGCGTTGTTGGCACTAGCATTTGGTGGTTGGCAGCGCACCTCGTGCAACTTGCCAAGAGGTGAGTTCCGCTAGCGCGCACGAACAAACACGAAGAGCCATCCGAAATTTTCATTCCCAGACGAAGAAAGTTCCAAACTAGCACTCCTTTGTCGCACAATAAGCCCTGCTTCCTTGGCGTCGTCGTCGTCGGAGACATCCAGCGACGAAGACGCTTGCGGCGTCGAAGAAGGCCCGATCAAGCTAGACGCCCTCCTCGGGGATGGCCGCCGAGGAAAGGGCGGGACGCCACGTGGGAAGGCCGGTGGGAAGATGCTGGAAGGTGTTCTGAAGTAATCTGCAATCTAAAAGTGATCCAACGCGTGCTAAAAGGTGTTCTGCAGGTGTTTGAAAATGTTCTAAGCGACCTAACGTGTCGACCGCATATTTTCCTGCAACGTTCTACAGTGTCCTCATCCCACACAATCCGCAGATACCAACACGAGCTTCGCGACCTGCTAAAGCACCTCGACCGCGTCAAGACGAAACGAGACGAGCTGGAGCAGCGGCGGCGGCACTTGGAGGCCAAGCGGCAGCAAGTGGCGAAGCGCCTTGCTTCCTTAGCGTCGTCGTCGTCGTCGGAGACGGACAGCGGCGAAGACGTCAGCGGCGGCGAAGAAGGCCCCATCGGGTTGGACGCCCTCATCGGGGACGCCCGGCCGAGCAAAGGGCGGGAAGACGTCACGTGGGAACGCCTGGAACTCGCCCGCATCGCGGAGAAGTGCACGAATGAGCTGAGCAGCGTAGTGGAGCGGCTGGCGTCGACCCACGCGGATAACCTGCTGCACGTGCTGGCCCCTCGGCTCCGGGCTGAATTGACCGAGAAAACACCCCCCGTGCCCGTGGGGAGGCCTGTGCAGCGCGGTGCGTCGCCGGTTCAGGTGAACTTGTCCGGGACGCTGTCGTCGACGCTCGATGCGTTGGGCGGTCTTTTGGAGCACCGCCTGCATCAGCCTGCGGCAGGGTACATCGCGGAGCTGCACCAAAGGCTGGCGTTCGCCGTGGGGCTGTTCAAAGACGACGGTGAGGACTCGGAGGAAGAGTCTCCCGCGGCGGAGGCGGCGGCGGCTGTAGAGCAACCGCAGCAGCAACACCTGCGCCAACAACAGCGGCGAGGGCAAGAGCTGCAGCAACAGCAACAGCAACAACAGCAGCAGCAGCAGCAGCAACAGCAAGAACATCAACAGCACCAGCAGCAACAACAACAGCGACCTCAAGAGCTACATCAAGAGCAACAGCAACAGCGACAACAGGAGAAGCACCAACAGCCACAACAGCAAGAGCAACGGCACCCAGAACAAGAACACCAACAACGAGAACAGCAACAACAACAACAACAACCCCACGAGCAGCACCACGACTACCACCAGCACCCCCAGCGGCAGCAACACCGGCGGCGGTCCCAGGAAGAGCAGCGGCGCGGGGACGGGGGCGGAATTTGCGCCGCGCCCCCGTGCGCGTGCCTGCGCGACGGCGGCACGCGCGTGTCGCGGTTCTTCCACGCGCTCGACGTCGACGGTGACGGCCGCATCACCGCCGATGACCTGGCCGCGGTCCTGACGGCTGCTACAGGCGAGCCGTGGCCGCGGTCGAAGGCTCTAGCGGTGCTCACCACCGCGCTGCGCAGCAGAACACCCAGCCTGGGTGTCCCCCCTTGCTCCATCGCACCGACGGACTGCGACCCGCTTTTTGCCGTGAAAGCCTGGGAGTACGTCCGAACCCTAGTGCGGGAGCCGAGAACGCTGGCGACCGCACGCAGGAAAGCCACCCTCATCGAACGGGTGAAATCGGACGAAATCAAGTGCAAGCGGAAGTCCGACAGGAAGATGCAGGCCGTCCAGAGGCAGATCGCAGGCGCGAACCGGGAGGCCATGCGGTTGAAAGCCGACACGGCGCTGGACAGGCTCCAGCTTTCGGCCGCCATCGGCCGGAAAAAGAGGTTGATCGACCAAATGCATGCGATCCAGGCCGAAGCCCCGGCGCCGCCGCCCGCCCGGCCGGTGCTGACCCCCCGCGAGGAGGTCATCCTCCGCAGCCACCGCTGCATCCAGACAGCCGCCGAGCTCCGCCGGTCCAACCCGGACGCGGCAGCCAGCCTCGCCGCGACCAGACGGGCCCAGAGCAGGGCCGCTGCGCAGCGGGGGACCCCCCCGGCCAAGGGCGCGACCCCCACGGCACTCCCCGCCCGCCCCCCGCATTTCCCCCTCCCGCCGCTGGTGTCGGTGCACCTTGTTTCCGTCGAGCACCCGCTGCTCGAAGGGACGTATCGGTACCAGCCGGCGCGCAACGCGTGGGTTGCGAACCCGGCGCTGCATGCCACCGCCCAGCGGGGAAGCACGCGCCGAAGCGCGGCGGGTGGGTCGAATGGCTCGCAAGCTTGCACTCCCGACGTCGTCACGTTGCCCGATGGAGTTGAGCCGCTTCTGTTGAAACCCGCCGTTTCGTGCGGGCGTGACTCTACCGGTGGTATCTCGACGACAGTGACGTGGATTGTCGAAGGAGCTGAGACCGGTGTGCTGCTCTTGGAGAGTGAGCCTGTGGGTGTGGCTGCTGACTGGATGGCGGATCCAGCGGCGCCCGGGTTGAAGGAGCAGTTTGTCGCTTTAAAGTGGGCGGGGTCTCCGTACACGACGGTTCTGTGCGAGGCGAGGCTGCCGAGCGCGGTGCAGGCGAGGCCCCTGCTGGAGGGGAGCGCCAAGGCGCTGACCCGCGCGCTGCGTGCGTGCCCCATACCGGCCGCTTTCGCGGACGATCCGCTGCGGAAGGCCCTCGACTTGGCCCACGGGGCCTCCAACGAGGAAACCGAAGAGAGCTTCCTGCGGTCGGTTCGAGAGCTTGTTTCCTGACCGCCTGTCGCGGGAATTCCGTCTGTTCCGGTTGGATGGATGGGCTCAGAGTGCTCACCACCATACCACAGCCTGCAAAACTCGAACCACAACATCACCTTTGGACGTCGCAAAATTGGGCTGCCTCGACGAAGCACCGGAAGAAAGCATCCTAGTTGCGGAGAACGCTCGAGAAACCTGTCTCTTGACGACCTTTCAGGAGGTTGCATGCAGCGTGCGGGCTTACGTACCGACTCATCGTGCTTGCGCACAATCGCGTACTGCACTTGGAGAGTGAGCCTGTGGGCGTGTGTGTGTGGGCCTTTGAAGCGTGGATGATGCCTCTCGCGCTGCTCCCCTTGAGGTTCCTGGCTCATGCCAAAGCGCCGCCGCCCGGGTTAAGGGGTTGCGGCATCAGGCGTGGGCCAGGGCCAGGGAGGCTGTTCGGAGGGACCGTTCGCGGGCTTCCGAGAGTGAGCCTGTGGGTGTGGCTGCCGATTGGATGGCGGGTCCAGCGGCGCCCGGGTTGAAGGTGCAGTTTGTCGCTTTAAAGTGGGCGGGGTCTCCGTACACGACGGTTCTGTGCGAGGCGAGGCTGCCGAGCGCGGCCCCTGCTGGAGGGGAGCGCCAAGGCGCTGACCCGCGCGCTGCGTGCGTGCCCCATACCGGCCGCTTTCGTGGACGATCCGCTGCGGAAGGCCCTCGACTTGGCCCACGGGGCCTCCAACGAGTAAACCGAAGAGAGCTTCCTGCGGTCGGTTCGAGAGCTTGTTTCCTGACCGCCTGTCGCAGCGCTTTAGGTGTGCGGAATTCCGTCCGTTCCGGTTGGATGGACAGACTCAGAGTGCTCACCACCACGCAGCCTGCAAAACTCCAACCGCAACGAGCAGCCCCAGCGAAGCAACGGAAGGAAGCATCCTAGTGGAGAACGCTCAAGAAACTTGTTTCTTGACGACCATTCAGTTCAGGTGCAAATGCCACGCGTGTAATCGAAGGCAGGGTTTGCAGCAACATACACACCAGCCTGGCACATGGCACCGGGGGTGACAAATGCAGGCCCTCGTCGCAGATTCGCCGCATTCAGCCGTTCGAAGAAGACTAAGGAAAAAGAAAAAAGAAAAAGAAAAAGGCCGCTCCTGGTCCAGGATTGTGACGGTCAACCACAGCTTGCAAAGCTTGAGTCGGAGGCAGCACAGTGCCACAACCCCGTCCGCTCTGCCCTGTGGCTGACCGTCTCGACGAGCTTGTGTTCAGCGCGAGCGCCAAGCCCCAAGGTGCGCCAAGCCTTGATGCTTTAGTTTGGGAAATCGGTAGCCACTTGACCCGTGGCTCTGCAGTACCGCCGAACACGTGAAGCTTGGCTCCCGTGTAGCAGGCTTTTCCTAGTACCCTCAGCCGTTCGAAAGAAATAATATTGCGTTTTCCATGCGCACGTCTTGAAAAGTTGCAGTTTTCCTCTCCCATATATCTGTAAGTTTCCCAAAAGAAAAAGGTCTGCGAAAAAGAGATGAAGTCTCCGCCCTCGGCAGCCCATTTCCATGGGCGACGAGGACCAGACGACCGATCCAAATAACAACATGAAAAAGTGAATCCGGGGGTTTGCTCTCGTTTCGGGCTAGTGCTGCGTTGGTGGGGGACTTATCGGCTCAGCGAACCACACATACTCGACTCTCGTTCATGGTTGTTGAAAGTAGTCCGCTCCCTTGAATGCTGTTTCGCCAGATAGTAGGTAGGGACAGAAGGAATCTCAAGGGTCCATTCGTGCACGTCTTTATTTAGAAGACGAGGCATTTGGATACCTTAAGGGAGTCGTAATTACCCGCGTTTGACCTGATGGGCGCCAGTGGTTGTTCACGGGACCGCTCCGACATGGCGTGTTGAGCTGGAATGTGTGGTAGTCGTGCATGGCTTCGACGAGGGGATTCACTGCGACCACCTGGATCCTTGTGTTTCATCGTGACCTCTCTCGTACTGGCGCTGGTGCGTCCTTCTGCAGGCACTCGTTGCATGGCGTCGACGAGGGGATTCACTGCGACCACCTGGGTTCTTGTGTTTTGTCATTGGACTCTCTTCCCACCAAGCTACGGTTGGGTCATGCTGGCGCTGCAGGCTCTCGTTGCATGGCGTCGACGAGGGGATTCACTGCGACCACCTGGGTTCTTGTGTTTTGTCATTGGACTCCCTTCCCACCAAGCTACGGTTGGATCATGCTGGCGCTGCAGGCACTCGATGGCTCGCATGAAGGGTTTCCGTGCCACTCTGGGTTGCGTTGTGTGTGTGGGAAGGGGGCAAACAAGAGATGTGCGGTTCCTTTGGCCTCGTTGATTGCATCAATCAGCCTTTCCAACCTCGAGACGAGTGGAGAGAACAAGAGTACATCGCCCTTCTCGGGACAGTGCATGATTCCACTCGACGCTCATCTCATCAAGCTAACTTGCTAGTTTATGTTTATGTGCGTGGAATTCTGATGCGGAGTATAGCTGATGTGTGCTTGTGCGTGTTATCTTAGAGTCCGCGCGTGTTGTAGCCTGATGCGGAGTATAGCTGATGTGCTTGTGCGTGTTATCTTAGAGTCCGCGCGTGTTGTAGCCTGATGCGGAGTATAGCTGATGTGCTTGTGCGTGTTATCTTAGAGTCCGCGCGTGTTGTAGTAGCTTCGCACTCGGGTCACACCCAACGCTCCGAGTGTCCTTCGATTGAGATCCCATGTCGTTTTGGAGTCCGGAACCCCTGACAGGCAAGACAAAGACACAAAAGCGCAACAATCGAAGAGAGAAAGGGGAGGTGCCGGGCTGAGTGAGGAGAGCTTCGCAGGGGGAGGTGACGCGAGTCAGCGGGGGGACGGGGCGGTCGTTGGCAAGATGATGGGCGAGGGAGAGTGGCAGAAGACGTTCACGCTGATTACGATCGTCATCCACTTCGTCCACCCGTTGCTCTGCGTCGCGAATTACCTCGACTGGGTATGCTTCGTTCACTTGTGTTGCAGTGAGGAGACCGCAAACTCCGGAGAGATGGTCCCTGCGCTCTAACTCGTCTCTCTCTTTTCACTCCTTGCCGCTCGAAGGCGAGCGATTTGCACGTCAACTCCACAGCGCAGACACGCGGGATCTTCCACGGCGGACCACACCGTTTCACTCCAAAAAATACCAGTTTAGATTGTCAACGCTCAATTTTCTTCCACCCCAAGCCGCAGCAGGGGCAGGTACCGAGGCCACTTCAGGACAAAGAAAATGACACCAGCCGACTTTTTTGAACATCGCATGTACGCTAGCATCAAACATGCTTGAGAGGCAGGGTTCCGTCTAAACCTTAAACTAGTCTATCCCTTTCCCACCTGTGTTGTGTGTTTTCTACTTTACATTTTCTTCGAAGCAGAGTATACACTGCGAACATGTATGAGCGGCAGTGTTCTGCCTAAAGCTTAAACTAGTACTTCCCTTTGACTTTCATCAACACCGTGCAGGTGCGCCATGAGGAAGAGGAGCTCGGGAGCCGGACGGTGAATTTGTACCTGGCAGCGACTATTATAGCGACGTTGATGTACCTGATGGTGGCGTCCGTGTTCTACATGTGGGCGTACCGATGGCCGCTGCCGGAGGAATACGCGCAGAAGAGGCGGATCTACGGCGTTATCGTGAACCTGCTGTTTTCCGACGTTCCTTTGTTCGCCATCGAGGTCGACATCATCTGGAAGGTCGGCGGCTTCGTCGCGGGGATCCAGGGCGCGTGCTTCCTGTTCACGTGCTTGTCGTTCGCGTACAGCGGCATCCGGACGTGGATCTACCTGATGATCACCGTCATCAAAGCGACGCACCCCCGCCACCACGGCGGCGTGGCAATGCCGGGGCACATGGGCGGGGGGTATGCTGGCGGGGGCGGCATCGGCGGCGGTTACGGGATCACCACGCAGCCGTACCAGCCGCAGAACCACGACTACGACCTGCGGAGGCGCGACCCGTCGATGAGCCAGGGCGGGCTGCAGATGGGGCCCACCGGCGGCGTCCCGACCGGCGCGATCGGCGGCCGCTCCGCCGCGTACGGCGGCGGCGGCGGGTACGGAGCGAGCCCCTTCGACTACAACAGCGGCGGCGGCGCCCCGGGCATGGGCTACGCCGCCGGCGGCATCGTCCCGCAGTCGCGGCCCGTCACGAACGAGTGGAACTAGCGCACCTCCTTCCCCTACCCAACGATGATACACCAGCCAGGCCGCCAGTTTCAATTTTCTCCATGGCAACAAGCTTGCTTGTCTGTATCAAAAAGTGTCGGGTGGCAGCGTGCGGTGCCAAATCACTTACAAAACGGCTGTGCGCACGAATAGAGCCACGACACTTTTTTGCAAGAAATCAGGGGATTAGCTTCTACATCCATATTTGGGCTGTCAGTCCAAGTTTGGAAAGACCGCCGAGAAAAAAAGAAATAGAAACAACTACAAGAAACAGTCTAAAAAATGGGACTATACCACCACCAAGCCCCGGCAGAGTGGCCAATGTGCAAATCTGAGGGCCTCTAAGGGCCCAGCCTTGTCGTGAAGATACGTCGCGTCGTGCTGTATTGAGCCTATTTCCTGGGCTGCAGGTCTTTCGAAGAATTCGGCGAATACAATGTATCGAATGGGTCGGCGGGTGTGAGGCAACTTCTGTTCGCACTGCCCTTGCGACAGGGTGGTGGAGGAGGGGAGCAAGCTAACTTGGATGTCTATGCATGATGGACAAACCCGTTTCTTCGGGCCTGGAAATTTGGTGTACCATACCGTTTTTTTTCCCGGCTCGCTACGCGAGCCGAAAAATTGATTATCAGTATTTGAAGAACACTGAGTGGAGATGACCTCTACGATACATCAGAGGGCCACACATGTTACGACCATTAGTTAAGTGCGTAGCGTGTAACTCCATTCTTCTACTGTACTCAGAGACAAGATGTTGTGGTACCGGGGGTTCCAGTCGACAAATCCTGGCTGTTGCTACACCGCGACACTAGCGGTTGCGGCTGGAGAGGAGGCAGAGACCCGTGCAACACTGGCAGGTGAGTCCCCTAAGTGCAGAAACCGCTGAAAAACAGTGAATCCACAAAAAGCTGTTAGCGGCCCAAAATTGGGGAGACCAAGCTAATGCCCTGAAGAAATGCAAAAGAAAAAAGAAGGGATTGATAGCAGAACCACCACCCAAGGAAAGGAAACGAAAAAGGAAACGGCCGCTCCGGGTCCAGGAACGTGACGGTCAACCACAGCGTGCAAAGCTTGAGTCGGAACCCCGTCCGCTCTGCCCTGTGGCTGACCGTCTCGACGAAGTCCAGAAGCTAGAGTTAGAGAGGGCTGCCCGAGTCACGCCCGAAAAGGGGGTGTTCTGCGCCCAAAACACGTGTCGTGTGCATGTGCATTCGAGAAGCGGGTGTAACACCCGCTTTTTAACCGCCAGCTTCAGCAAGCTCAGCTGGAACAGAAATCTCGCGTAGAGCATCAGGGTAAAAGCTTGCCCGAAACACGGTCTTCAGTACCGACCCTCGGTGTGAAAGCATGGCCTGACGACCCTTTGCCCCCACCCTGGGCCACACCGGCCTTCCGAGGTTTGTTGTACGCCGTATTACTACAAGGACGGGCACCTGACTCTTCGGGATCCAAGGGCCGTACTAAGCCCCGTGCGATGGAGGACACTGAGGTGTGATGGAGCGGCGCCTCGAGCACTGCTTCGTTTCCTTTTGTGACCTCCTCTTTGTTCTTTTTTTTTTTTTGGCGAACCCTTGTCCTTTTTTGTTTTTGTTTTTGTTTTTCTAGCGTTTATTGTGGTTTAGAGGTTCGGTGGTTTAGGGTCTCCGGTTGACCATTGAGGCTGTGAGGCGGGCAGTAGGTATGCTTATACACTTTAGCTACGGCTGGCCATGTTTGTAAGTGTTGCGACCGACACCAAGAAGAAATTCGCTTAGTTCGTCCGTATGTGGTTAACAATGCATTGTCGGTACTAAAAATTAGTAGTTGGCAGCGTACTACATGAAACTTGCCAAAGCAGGTGAGTTCCGCTAGGTGCGCACAAACAAAAGAAAGCGCCATACTAATTTTTTGTGCGCTTTCGTTGGCCACCCGTTGCGCTCTGGCCCCTCACAGCGGCTTTCTTTTCGTCGAAGCTTTACCAGCTTCGGCTGACACCATTGGCGCACTTAACCATGGGAGAAGAAGACGACTGAAAACACAGACACGAAGATAGCTCAAAGCATCTGCAGAATAACACGAAAAGCCTCCGGGCAAAATCCCGTTTTCACACGACTGAAAGCATAGACACGAAGATAGCTCAAAGCATCTGCAGAAGTACACGAAAAGCCTCCAGGCAAAATCCCGTTTTCACACGACTGAAAGCATAGACACGAAGGTAGCTCAAAGCATCTGCAGAAGAACACGACAAGCCTCCAGGCAAAACCCCGTTTCGTTTTCACACTTCTTCTTCTTCTTTGATATGCCCACTGCGGCACAACAGCCACGAAAGCCGTAGGGAAGCTACCCGTTCGTGAGAGAGATATGCCTCAGAGTCCACACGAGACGATGCCCCCCAAAACCTAAACCTCAAACGGTACTTGCCCAGTTTCACTGAGGAGTGCCCTTTCCCTGACAGAAAAGAGTGCCAACACTACTTCCGCGCAGTAGTTGAATTCACAAAGTCCAAGCACTTATATTGCACGATGTCGCGGGGTGAGCCGACAGCCGCTGCTCAACGGCTTCATCACGTAAACGGCCCTGAGACTACTCCCCTCAGGTGACACACCACTGAGCTCGTTTTGATCCATACTTTAACCCTTTACGGGCGGTGGACTCGAAAAGGTCAGAAGCATGGGTTGGAGTTCGGACGCTGCGCCTCCAGGGTGAAGACACATCAAAAAAGGAACTGTGTTTGCTGCTGCGGACAGAGTGTGTTACGAAACCTTTAAAGAAGCAACAGGCTCCCCATTTTATACCTCTTATACAACTCTTGGGCTTGGCCCCGCAGCTTCTCCTGAAGGCTTTCACCCTCGACAGACCCCATATCCCCCCCGTCCAACTTCCCGGTTCCGGCGAGCTACGAGGGAACGAACCTGTAAGAGTGCCAACGTCACTCTTTCTACAAGGTTGTCTATCCATGATAACCAACTACATACAAAAGATGTCACGGGATAAGCCGCTGCTTGACGGCACACAGTGCATGCTGATCCGATCCATGTGGTGCTTAATGGCTTTGTCACGTGGGCGGCCCTGATGTAACCCCCCTCAGGTGACACCAGCGACTGTCTTTAACCATACTTCAACTTTCTTTCCTCCCGAGTGGTCTGGCGCTGGGCGCATGTTCTCGATCCGGGATTCCACCCGAATTTCTCGCTCGAAGTGCGGTCGAAACCGCACGTGCGAGTCTCGGGTCTGTCATGTGTGGGCATCCACCGTCAGGTGGGCGAGGCTTGATGCAGCGTGTTCCGTGGGAGGGACAGGCGGGGGTACATCTCTCACCCACTCGCATGAGTTCTTGTGGTCTTTGGCGGCAATTTACGCGGGGAAGGTGTCTTTAGGGCGCTGCTGAAAGGTAACTCCGTTGCTCATGCGTGTCTAAATAATCCAGCTCGACTCAACTGTGTGACCTTGAAACCGCGGGGTCGAGGGGGATACAGTTGGCCGAGGCAGGAACCAACCCTGACCGTGACAGCGGTGTGTGATGCAACAGCAAACTCGCTGACTTTTCCGCGAACACATCATAGCACATCAAAATGTGTGGATTATCTACCCCGAGTGAGTCAAAATGTGTGGATTATCTACCCCAAGCTACCCAAGCCCATGCACTATACCAGCAGCACAGGCGTGTGCACTCCACCACCTCGGAATGATCCCGCCAGAGTGGACATCCATCCCGCCTTCGCCCCATACCCAGCGTACGACCGTTTGAATTAGTGGCGCTAGTATACAAGCATCCATTGCCCTGAAAAGAAATGGCTGCGCGCACATACAGAGCAGTTTGCCTGGCCTGCAACCTTGCAACCGCCCGGCAACCTGCAACCAACAATATGGAGGTTTGAAAGAAATTTAGACTTCGAACCAAAACCCCGTTTTCGACCTTTAACTCTGAAAAAATGTCGGAAAAGTCCAAAAAAAGAAAGAACCCATTCGAGGAAGGCCACGGGGACCTCAACGTCCCGGATTCTCAAGCGAAACTTTCACTCCATAGACGCGGACAAGTGAACATAAGTGTCAAAAGACAGGAAGGCAAGAACTCCCCGAAGCATCATTTCCACCCTCCCAGGGAGTATCCTTGATCCTTTTTGTCTCCTTCTTCTATCGTTCCACGTTCGATCGCACCCGGTTCGTGATGGAAAACCGCGAGTTGGGGTGCAGTGGGAGTGTGCAATCCTGTTGAATTATATGCCCCCGACTGACAGATGGGGAACACTGCAAACTTGCCCTTTAGGTCCCAGAACTCCGGCCTAACTAAATGGCCCCACCTGCCTTTTACTGACAGCCGGAGTCTTAAAGCAACACGGGCTCTCAACACAAGAAGCAGTCCAGAAAGCAGGTCTCGAGGTGGATCATACTCAATGGGCATGGGACTTTTCACAAATGAGCCAACAGAGCTGTGTGTCCGTTGATGCCCCTCGCAAATACATCCGACGGCTGCGACACATTGCTCGATGCCGGCCGGTAAGAGCAAGCATGTCACAACCGTTTCTGAAGGAAGAGGCGAAAAACATGGGCAGGGGGGTCGAATAATAACCGTTATTTGACACACGTCTGGTTGTCTAAAAACGACTACCACTATTCGATCCTGCAGTTCCTACTGTTCGTTGGCTACCCGGAACTTTTTTTAGTATTCGACAAATCGAAAAATAACACAGTGTTCTTATTCGACCCCCCCCCCCCCCCCCCCCCGTTGAGACCTGCCGGCCCTAAAACGGCACAGGACTGGTTCTCCATTGACAAACGCCTTGCTTAAGCTCGGCACCCGGTTGCTTTGGCAACCTGTCGCTTTTGTGACGCCACAAACTTCGTTTCCCGAGACGTTACCATACGGCCCAACCCCCGAACACCAAGAGAGGTACAGTTTGGAAGGGACTGCATGTCAAAGCAGGAAAAGGCATATGGAAACGCTCAGAACCGATAAAGAACAAAAAAAGTCGTAACCCAACACAGGACGAGAAGGAAGGAGCAGCACCACCAGAACCGAGAAAGAACAAAAAAAGAAGAATACTACGCACCAAACCCACCACCCTCCCCAACCCGGGCTTCCTTTTTACCCCTGCAAACCCGTGAATAGGTGCTACGGGAGTATCTGGCAACCGCTGCTTAACAGTGCATGCTTAACAGTGCATGCTAATCCATGTGGTTCATGTACTTAAAAGAACTCAATGCTTAACAGTGCTCACGTGGGCGGTGTCTTCGGACAGCACCTCGTGATGTTCGCATCACAAAACAAAGAAGACAGTGAAATGGTCGTTACCTGGTCGGGTTTCGCTCGCGACCGTTTCCTGAACAATCCTTCACTAAATCCGCGGTTAAATAACCTGGCCTCAGTGGTGCAAGCACCACGCGCTCTTCAAACCCAAGAAACATTTTCCCCCCTTTAGACAACCTCGCAATTTCTGAGGTTAGTTCTGAGCGTCAGGCCTGTGGACACCTAGACAGTGCGACTATGCAGGGATCCAGTCTGGCAACAACGCAGCACATGAGCTGCACGGTGAAGGTCAGAAGCTAGAGTTAGAGAGGGTTTGCACGAGTCACACCCGAAAAAGGGGTAACCCAAAACACGTGTCGTGTACATGTGCATTCGAGAAGCGGACGTGGAACCCGCTTTTTAACTAGCCAGCTTTAGCTCCAGCTTCTGAGGCATGGACTGCGCCGAGTATGCAGCTTGTGCATTACCCCCCACAAAAATTTCCCTGCTATCCCTGTTCTGGCTTTTTCCCTTCGATTTCGAACTCCTTTCGTTTCGCAGCTCATCTTGCTTCTTGCCTGCCACCATTCGATCCTGAGATGTCCTGTCTGTCTGTTTACATTTCCATTGCGTATAGTTAGTCGTCCCATCCTAGAGTTACTCTGTCGCCTCTCCGAACACTCCTTCCCTTTCTTCTCCTTCGCTGGAGCTCACAAGCGCTTTGCAGCAGTAGCGTCCGCTTTGCACTCAACCGCGGCGCTATCCGACCCTACTCTGCTGCCTCGGGAGCTGGAGTTAATAAAGCGGTATCACACCCAAATTTCGGGTGTGCGTCCACACGCGTTTTGGTTGTAGCACCCGCATTTCGGGTGTGCGTCTACACGCGTTTTGGTTGTAGCACCCGCATTTCGGGTGTGCGTCTACACGCGTTTTGGTTGTAGCACCCGCTTTTTCGGGTGTGCGTCTACACGCGTTTTGGTTGTAGCACCCGCATTTCGGGTGTGCGTCTACACGCGTTTTGGTTGTAGCACCCGCATTTCGGGTGTGCGTCTACACGCGTTTTGGTTGTAGCACCCGCATTTCGGGTGTGCGTCTACACGCGTTTTGGTTGTAGCACCCGCATTTCGGGTGTGCGTCTACACGCGTTTTGGTTGTAGCACCCGCATTTCGGGTGTGCGTCTACACGCGTTTTGGTTGTAGCACCCGCATTTCGGGTGTGCGTCTACACGCGTTTTGGTTGTAGCACCCGCATTTCGGGTGTGCGTCTACACGCGTTTTGGTTGTAGCACCCGCATTTCGGGTGTGCGTCTACACGCGTTTTGGTTGTAGCACCCGCATTTCGGGTGTGCGTCTACACGCGTTTTGGTTGTAGCACCCGCATTTCGGGTGTGCGTCTACACGCGTTTTGGTTGTAGCACCCGCATTTCGGGTGTGCGTCTACACGCGTTTTGGTTGTAGCACCCGCATTTCGGGTGTGCGTCTACACGCGTTTTGGTTGTAGCACCCGCATTTCGGGTGTGCGTCTACACGCGTTTTGGTTGTAGCACCCGCATTTCGGGTGTGCGTCTACACGCGTTTTGGTTGTAGCACCCGCATTTCGGGTGTGCGTCTACACGCGTTTTGGTTGTAGCACCCGCATTTCGGGTGTGCGTCTACACGCGTTTTGGTTGTAGCACCCGCATTTCGGGTGTGCGTCTACACGCGTTTTGGTTGTAGCACCCGCATTTCGGGTGTGCGTCTACACGCGTTTTGGTTGTAGCACCCGCATTTCGGGTGTGCGTCTACACGCGTTTTGGTTGTAGCACCCGCATTTCGGGTGTGCGTCTACACGCGTTTTGGTTGTAGCACCCGCATTTCGGGTGTGCGTCTACACGCGTTTTGGTTGTAGCACCCGCATTTCGGGTGTGCGTCTACACGCGTTTTGGTTGTAGCACCCGCATTTCGGGTGTGCGTCTACACGCGTTTTGGTTGTAGCACCCGCATTTCGGGTGTGCGTCTACACGCGTTTTGGTTGTAGCACCCGCATTTCGGGTGTGCGTCTACACGCGTTTTGGTTGTAGCACCCGCATTTCGGGTGTGCGTCTACACGCGTTTTGGTTGTAGCACCCGCATTTCGGGTGTGCGTCTACACGCGTTTTGGTTGTAGCACCCGCATTTCGGGTGTGCGTCTACACGCGTTTTGGTTGTAGCACCCGCATTTCGGGTGTGCGTCTACACGCGTTTTGGTTGTAGCACCCGCATTTCGGGTGTGCGTCTACACGCGTTTTGGTTGTAGCACCCGCATTTCGGGTGTGCGTCTACACGCGTTTTGGTTGTAGCACCCGCATTTCGGGTGTGCGTCTACACGCGTTTTGGTTGTAGCACCCGCATTTCGGGTGTGCGTCTACACGCGTTTTGGTTGTAGCACCCGCATTTCGGGTGTGCGTCTACACGCGTTTTGGTTGTAGCACCCGCATTTCGGGTGTGCGTCTACACGCGTTTTGGTTGTAGCACCCGCATTTCGGGTGTGCGTCTACACGCGTTTTGGTTGTAGCACCCGCATTTCGGGTGTGCGTCTACACGCGTTTTGGTTGTAGCACCCGCATTTCGGGTGTGCGTCTACACGCGTTTTGGTTGTAGCACCCGCATTTCGGGTGTGCGTCTACACGCGTTTTGGTTGTAGCACCCGCATTTCGGGTGTGCGTCTACACGCGTTTTGGTTGTAGCACCCGCATTTCGGGTGTGCGTCTACACGCGTTTTGGTTGTAGCACCCGCATTTCGGGTGTGCGTCTACACGCGTTTTGGTTGTAGCACCCGCTTTTCGGGTGTGCGTCTACACGCGTTTTGGTTGTAGCACCCGCTTTCGGGTGTGCGTCTACACGCGTTTTGGTTGTAGCACCCGCTTTTCGGGTGTGCGTCTACACGCGTTTTGGTTGTAGCACCCGCATTTCGGGTGTGCGTCTACACGCGTTTTGGTTGTAGCACCCGCATTTCGGGTGTGCGTCTACACGCGTTTTGGTTGTAGCACCCGCATTTCGGGTGTGCGTCTACACGCGTTTTGGTTGTAGCACCCGCATTTCGGGTGTGCGTCTACACGCGTTTTGGTTGTAGCACCCGCATTTCGGGTGTGCGTCTACACGCGTTTTGGTTGTAGCACCCGCATTTCGGGTGTGCGTCTACACGCGTTTTGGTTGTAGCACCCGCTTTTTCGGGTGTGCGTCTACACGCGTTTTGGTTGTAGCACCCGCATTTCGGGTGTGCGTCTACACGCGTTTTGGTTGTAGCACCCGCATTTCGGGTGTGCGTCTACACGCGTTTTGGTTGTAGCACCCGCATTTCGGGTGTGCGTCTACACGCGTTTTGGTTGTAGCACCCGCATTTCGGGTGTGCGTCTACACGCGTTTTGGTTGTAGCACCCGCATTTCGGGTGTGCGTCTACACGCGTTTTGGTTGTAGCACCCGCATTTCGGGTGTGCGTCTACACGCGTTTTGGTTGTAGCACCCGCATTTCGGGTGTGCGTCTACACGCGTTTTGGTTGTAGCACCCGCATTTCGGGTGTGCGTCTACACGCGTTTTGGTTGTAGCACCCGCATTTCGGGTGTGCGTCTACACGCGTTTTGGTTGTAGCACCCGCATTTCGGGTGTGCGTCTACACGCGTTTTGGTTGTAGCACCCGCATTTCGGGGTGCGTCTACACGCGTTTTGGTTGTAGCACCCGCATTTCGGGTGTGCGTCTACACGCGTTTTGGTTGTAGCACCCGCATTTCGGGTGTGCGTCTACACGCGTTTTGGTTGTAGCACCCGCATTTCGGGTGTGCGTCTACACGCGTTTTGGTTGTAGCACCCGCATTTCGGGTGTGCGTCTACACGCGTTTTGGTTGTAGCACCCGCATTTCGGGTGTGCGTCTACACGCGTTTTGGTTGTAGCACCCGCATTTCGGGTGTGCGTCTACACGCGTTTTGGTTGTAGCACCCGCATTTCGGGTGTGCGTCTACACGCGTTTTGGTTGTAGCACCCGCATTTCGGGTGTGCGTCTACACGCGTTTTGGTTGTAGCACCCGCATTTTCGGGTGTGCGTCTACACGCGTTTTGGTTGTAGCACCCGCATTTCGGGTGTGCGTCTACACGCGTTTTGGTTGTAGCACCCGCATTTCGGGTGTGCGTCTACACGCGTTTTGGTTGTAGCACCCGCATTTCGGGTGTGCGTCTACACGCGTTTTGGTTGTAGCACCCGCTTTTTCGGGTGTGTCTCGGGCACATCCTCTTTCTTAACTCCAGCTTTTGGGCGGGGCCCCACCGTGCGGCGGGAGAGACGTGATCTCCTGCCGATGGCAATGCCGTTCACGGCGTTAGACGTGGTGACGTGTGCGCCTCGAACCGACCTGCCTGCAATGCATGCAATACCTACAGCGCAGGCAAACCGGCGCGACACACATTCAGAGATGGAATTCTTAGATCGCAGGCAGAACTAGTTCCTAAGTATTCTACGGGTGAAATGCGTTGAAATCCAGCTGGGTTGGTGGCAGGAGGGGGGGGAGTTTCTTTATTTAGACCGTTCTGCGTGCGTGTGTGCTGGGATTGGTAAGAAGGCAGATAGGAAGTGTGCCATGCGGCGGGGGCTGGTTGAAGAAGCGCGACGGCAGGGTGCCTGCGAGCCCCGGCCGGCGGTTCACGACGCTGGACGTCGCGACGTGCGCCTCGAACCAAACCCAGATTTACCTGTGTTTCGTGTGGGCTACAGCACATTTACCTCCTTTGATCTATCGCAACTGGCAGTCTCCTCAAGCATTTCCTACAAAGCAGGTCCTTATACAAAAAAAAATACTTGGAACTAGTTCTGCAAGAATTTCATCTTTGAGTGTGTCGCTGGCGCCTGCCTGCCTGCGCTGTAGATATTGCACGCGTTGCAGGCAGCTCAGTGGCGGGCGTAAGCGTTCAACAAAAATGCCGAAGCAACTCAGAATTGGTTGAAATTCGTCTGCAGGTTGGTGGCAAGGGGGGAGTTTCTTTAGTCAGGCTTATTTAGACTGTTCTTTTGCGCGCGCGTGCGTGTGTGTACGCTGGGATTGGCAAGGAGGCAGACAGAAAGTGCGAACCATGCGGCGGGGGCTGCCCAGCGCGCCGCGGGATGGCGTGACGGCAGGGTGCCTGCGAGCCCCGGCCGGCGGTTCACGACGCTGGACGTCGCGACGTGCGCCTCGAACCGACCTGCCTGCAACGCGTGCAATATCTACAGCGCAGGCAGGCAGGCGCCAGCGACACTCAAAGATGAAATTCTTGCAGAACTAGTTCCAAGTATTTTTACGACGTTGCCGACTCGACGTCGCAGGAGTGGCGGCACAGAATATGCCCCTATGCCTGAGCACACGGGGGATTCCCCCCATCGGAACCCCGCCGGTACTCGTGGAGAGGGTCCAGAAGCTGATCGGGACCATCTCCATCGAGATGGCGCAAGCGCAGCGTAATATCGCGACGACGCGCCCCTGGGAGCTTGCCTCCGCCGCGGCAGGGAGATATGACGTTGAGCTGGCAAGGGACAGCCGTGAGCTCCTCACGAAGCAGATCGGGACGCGCTTCGCGGCGACGCTAGTCTACTGGCTAAGGAATCTACGTTGGGTCAACACCCCCCCTCTCCCTACGACCGGCGTGGAACTCGCTTTGGATTTTGAGGCCTACACGCGATCCAAGCTGCCTGGGGAAACGTTTGCCGAAAAAGGGTTGCAGATAGGATATCTAACACGAGCCATCAACGACCTAAGCTTTGCTGACACGGGGGCCTCAGCCTTCCCCGGGAAGTGGCGTCAGGGTGTATGCTCTTTACGCTGCCTGGGTGCGCCGGCAATGCCGGGATTCACACACCGTCCACGTTTTGCGGCTGGACGGAGGACAGAGGCGATGTTAAACGGCATAGTAGCAGTTTGCTCCAAAGACAGCTGGAATGACGCCAAACCCGTGTACCCTCAGGACGTAGCCTTCGCTCAATGGAAGCTGAAGTTTCCCATCAAGGTGTTAGCCGCCGCCGTAGGCCGCGCAGTCGCGAGGAAGAAGAGGGCCCGCAGCGTTACAAGGCGGCGATCCCCCGCGAGACGAGCTCGCCCGCCGGCCAGAGCGCCCGCTGCAGCACCAACTCCGGTGCCGCCACTCACTGTAGCAGAGCCGCAACCTGCAGCGCGCCTCCGGAGCGACTTACGCCCGCCGTAGCAGTGCGAAGAGAAGTGAGGAGACCGGAAACTCCCCGGAGAGATGGTCAGATGGTCCCTGCACTCTAACTCGTCTCTCTCTCTCTCTCTATTTTTTTTTGTATAAGCACCAGTGCTCCCGCTAACCTCACTTTTGGTGAGGAATTCAAAAACCTGTTTGGGACTTGTTTTTTTTTTTTGTGCCCCCAATTTTTTTCACCCCCCGTGTTGTTGTGCAGGCTATTAGCTTCGTTTTTGTCTTGGATTCCCTACCAACTTTCTTTTGCCGCTCTGAGACCGAGAAAGCTTTTCTCCAGGGGGGTCCGGGGGGCTTTGCCCCCCGGCGAACGGTACGGTACAGGTGGAGAAAGTTTGCACTTCTCAGTCTGTTTGTCACAATAAACACTGCACATTCCTGGAGGCAACAACCCATTTCAAATTCAACCACCACTCGACACTGCGTGCTGGTGAATCATTGGCACGAGTAGACGCAAACCAGAGATCACATGGAACAAAGCACTTGTGTTGACTCGGAGAGAATCTGTCAAGAAATCCAGGGCTGCTTCTGATCCTCGACTCTCTTTCTCGGCTCCAGCCCCCGTGGCAGCCCCAGACTTCTGCCCGCCAGCCCGTGAGTAGACTGTGATGCAGTGCTTTGGCTACACGATACCACCAACGGGAAAAAGGTGAGGAATTCCTCATGAGGAATTCCTCACCCTCTTTTTTTGAGCCTCTTTTTTTTTGAGGAATTCCTCGCACTTTTTCGTTAGCGGGTGCACTGATAAGCACCTGCTTTGTAGGAAATGCTTGAGGAGACTGCCAGTTGCGATAGATCAAAGGAGGTAAATGTGCTGTAGCCCACACGAAACACAGGTAAATCTGGGTTTAGTGGCGGGCGTAAGCGTTCAACAAAAATGCCGAAGCAACTCAGAATTTGTTGAAATTCGTCTGCAGGTTGGTGGCAAGGGGGGAGTTTCTTTATCCAGGCTTATTTAGACTGTTCTTTTGCGCGCGCGTGCGTGTGTGTACGCTGGGATTGGTAAGAAGGCAGACAGAAAATGCGAACCATGCGGCGGGGGCTGCCCAGCGTGCCGCGGGATGTGTTGAAGAAGCGTGCCGGCGAGCCCCGGCCGGCGGTTCACGACGCTGGACGTCGCGACGTGCGCTTTCTTCATTTAGTCCGTTCTGTGTGCGTGTGTGTGCTGCTCGAACCGACCTGCCTGCAACGCGTGCGATATCCACAGCGCAGGCAGGCAGGCGCCAGCGACACACTCAAAGATGAAATTCTTGCAGAACTAGTTCCAAGTTTTTTTTTTGGCGAAATTTAGTGAAATTCATCTGCAGGTTGGTGGCAAGGGGGGAGTTTCTTTATTCAGGCTTATTTAGACTGTTCTTTTGCGCGCGCGTGCGTGTGTGTACGCTGGGATTGGTAAGAAGGCAGACAGAAAGTGCGAACCATGCGGCGGGGGCTGCCCAGCGTGCCGCGGGATGTGTTGCGGAAGCGTGACGGCAGGGTGCCGGCGAGCCCCGGCCGGCGGTTCACGACGCTGGACGTCGCGACATGCGCCTCGAATGCCGCGGGGGTCACCCGGGAGGCGGCTTCGATCGCGTTCGTCCTCGCCTCGCGCTCCTTCCGGGCGGCGTCGCCGTTCTCCCTCGACAGCTTGTTCCCCCACGGCCTCACTCTCGAGCAGCTGGAGGCAGCCGCAGCCGGGCTACAACGCATGGCCTCCTCGCCGCTGCCCTGTCCATTCTCCCCGGCCGCGACGCAGCGCCCGACTGCAGACGACGGCCCGCCTTCCCACCAGATCAACGAAGAGCTCCTTCACCTCCGCCGAGAGCACAACGAGCTGCTCAAAGTCCTCATCGACATGCAGCGGCAGATCCAACAGCAGCAACAGGCCTCCGGCCAGACGGGTGGGGTTGACCGTTTACCACGCGTGGAGACCGGCCCCGTAGGGGTGCCGGAAAAAGCGCGAAACCCGGCGAGCGAGCCGCCTGCGGGTACGCCAGGAGGGCAGGCGCAGCCGGTGCACGTGCCCGCTGCCAGCGCGGCGGTCGCGGTGGCGGAGGCTGAACCCGCGCTGACCACGAGCCAGGTGCCGGCTTCCTCGCTCGGGCGGGCGTGGAGCATGGGCGGGCTGTTCGCGCGCCTCGCGTTCGACGCGAGCAAGCGGCGGGTGTTCGGGAGGCCGGAGAACGACAGCGCGGGCGTGATCAGCACACGATCGCTTGATGTGATGGTCGACCGGCTCTGCCACATGCGCGGGGCCGCGCTGAAGCTCGGGCAGATGCTGAGCATCCAGGACGAGGGCCTGGTTCCAAAACACGTGCTGGAAGCCTTCAAACGCGTCCGCGACCGCACCCACGCCATGCCGCAGCACCAGCTGCAAAAGGTGCTCGCCGAAGAGCTGGGCACGGACTGGCGGGCGAAGTTCAAGGCTTTCGACGACACTCCGGTGGCTGCCGCGTCGCTGGGGCAAGTCCACCGGGCGACCCTTCCGTCCGGAGAGGAGGTGGCGGTGAAAGTGCAGTTTGACGGGGTGTCCCGGAGCATCTCGTCTGATGTGTCGAACCTGCGGTGGCTGTTCTCCTTCGGCATCCTCCCGAAGGGGTTGTACGTCGAAAACATCCTCCGGGAGCTGCAGCGCGAGCTGGAACGAGAGTGCGACTACACCGGGGAAGCCGCGCGGCAGGTCGCCTACTCGAAGTGTTTAGAAGCAGACCCGGAGAGGCACGGCGGGCTCGCGATGATTCACGTGCCCGCGGTGTTCCCCGAGGTATCGTCGAAACGGGTCCTCACGACGGGGTGGGTCAATGCGACGTCCGTGGACCGGTTCTTCGACAAGCCGGAGGACGCGCTGCCCCCAAACCGGCGGAACGCCATCGGGGAGACGTTCCTGCGGCTCACGCTGAAGGAGCTCTTCGACTGGCGGATGATGCAGACCGACCCGTCGTTCGCGAACTTCCTCTGCGGGGAGGACGGGTTCTACCTGATCGACTTCGGCGCCGCTCGGACATACGACAGGGAGTTCGTGGAGAAGTACCTCCTCTTGGTGTATGGGGCCACAGTGAACGACCGGGAAATGGTCGTCAAGAACAGCCTGGAGCTCGGCTTCCTGACCGGGGAAGAGTGCGCCGAGATGCTCGACGCGCACGTGCAGGCGGCGTACGTGGCGAGCACGCCGTTCGCGCGGCGGGGCCCGGCAGACTTCAGCTCGTTCGACATGTCGGCGGCGATGGCACCGCACGTCAAGACGATGCTGCGCCTGCGGCTGACGGCGCCGCCGCTCGAAGTCTACTCGCTGCACCGGCGGCTCAACGGGTGCTTCCAGCTGATGGCGAAGCTGAAGGCGGTCGTCGACTGCCGCCGCGTCTTCATCGACACGCTGCGCTCCATCGCCCCGACGCTAGCGGAGGAGACGAGGAAGCAGCTCGTCCTGAAGTACTGAGGTCCGTCATCTGAGTAACGCTAGCTTTCGACAACGCAAACCTACCCCTGTGGTGACGGCGTTTCAGATTCACACACTACTGAGGCCCGTTGCCAAGTAACGCTAACCTTTCACGATGCAAGTCTACCCCTGCGGTCCCGGCATTGCAGGTCCACACTACTGAGGCCCGTCATCAAGTAACGCTAACCTTTCACGATGCAAGTCTACCCCTGCGGTACCAGCATTGCAGGTCCACACTACTGAGGCCCGTCATCAAGTACCGCTAGCCTTTACAGCGCCAGCCTACCCCTGCGGTGCCTGGACTTCAGGTCCACACTACTGAGGTCGCTGCTGTGGGCGGTGCCACCAGCGCCAACAGCCGCAGCGTTTCCCGAGCGTAGCCCCCACGCGCCTCTGGCAGCAGCAGTGTGAACTTGAAATGCAGGTACCACGAGGGGTAGGCTTGCATTTGTCATAGGCTAGGGTTACTTGATAACGTTGTCCGAAGACGATCTCGATGCGGACGAAGACGATGGCGACAGGCTGGTGATATCCAGCTCCATTTTCTGAACCATTTTCTGAATGCTACGCTCTCGCGCCGCGTTGGGTTTCCCCGCCGGCAGTTCTGCCGAGGCAGTCGCACGGGGGGACGATCTTGATGTGGACGAAGACGATGATGTGGTGGAGAGGCAGGTGTTATCCAGCTCCATTCTCGGAATGTTGCGCTTTCGCGCCGCGTGCTTTTTCTTGAATTTGGCACTTCCCGTTGCACCTGCAAGCTGCTTCCACTGTGCCGTGCAAAAGAAAAAACCTGGCTGAATTTCTATCTGCAAAAGGGAGTAAACTGATTGGTGAGTGGAAATTGACCCAGAGGAAGAAGCTTTGTTGAAGCAAGCAAATAAGCAAAGTCGCCAGGCATCAGAACGTCGTCGACGCACAAAAAAAAGCTGCGCAATACCGTTTCTCCGCAGGGCGACGTCCACACGGTGAGGTCCAGCCTCAGAAGCATGATTCGGCTGAACCAATGCCCTTTGGATACGGAGGCGGTAGCGGACTTGCTGCACGGTGGAGTCTAGCCTCAGAAGCTGGAGTTTAAAAAGCGGGTGTCACCCCCGCTTTTCGGTGTGGATGCATTTTTTTGCACGCGTTCTGGTTGCAACACATCCGCTTTTCGGGTGTGACTTGGGCACACCCTCTTTAACTCCATGCTCGCCTCAACGCCTGTGGCGCTTGCTGAACGTGACTGGGTTGCACGCCGCGAGCCCCCTCGACCCTTACCACCTTCTTCAGAAGAAAACTCAATGCTAGTATCATTGCCTAAACATTGCGCTAACATTTTCACCCCCTTTCCTAGACAACATCTTCCTCGAAGAAGACTTGATGCTAGCATCAACCATGCATGAGAGGCAGTGCTCTGCCTAAACATTAAACTAAGATTTCCCCCCCCTCGATGCTAGCATCAAACATACGAGAGGCAGAATTCTGCCCGAACACTCATCCCTAAGGGCCTTCTCCCCGAGACGGGGTTGCTTGTGCTCTTGTGGCACAAGGGAGGGGGTCCTGAAACTACGAACACTCCTGGCAAAACCCTTGCGGCTCGATACTCGGAATTGAGGGCTGAGCGCCCGGCAAAGTTTCAAGCACAGACTATTATAGAGCTGAGTGCTCGTACTTCGCCTGGCTCACAGTTCAGCAGCACGTTTATCCAAGCACAGTAAGGCTTCATCTGACATCTTCCCCTTAAAAGTCTGTGCAGTGTAGAGAAACGTCAGCCGGCAGGGGTTTCGAGTGCAAAGGAATGGAAAGGGGGGTTGTCTTGGGTGTATCGCCGGCCCCTCCTGCCACGGACGGCGTGCCCACCGAAAAACTGCAGTCAAGGTCGCGCCTCTTTTGGGTTTCTCTGACGACAGCAAGTGTCAGACTAGCCCCACTCAGGCGTGGTTGGTTCCTTCTGGGCAGGGAGTTGCAAGGTGATGATCTTTTTCGTCTGTTTTTTTTTATAGTCCGCGCGCTTTCATCTAACACCGCGAGAATGGCTCAAGAAATGCTGTCATTCAGCTTTGTTCTAGCTCTCTTTTACAGCGGGCAACCGTGCCTGTCTTTCGCAGGCGCCAGTACCGTTCGACATTTCTGGATGTAGGACGTGGTCCCTTCACAGTCTATTTGTTGGCCAATTTCCGACCAGCCCCAGTCCCAGTATGTGACGGGCCCCCCATAGCTTGCTCCCGGGGCTGCTTCGAATCCCTGTTGTTACCAAAAAAATAGGCCGTTGGATGCTTCAGCATGTTCAGCGCACAAATTTTCTTAACGTGAGGCAGTGCGCTGTCTACGTACACTCGTGCGTTTTAGGAAAGGCTGTTGCTGCGGCCTTGATGGGTGGCAGCTGTGTCAGGAGATCGGATCCTGTGACCGCGGACTGCACACCGAAGCGTGTTGTGCAGAAGGCGACGTCGGGACACTGCCGATCTCCTACAGGACACGACGTTCTGCGACCAGACGGCCGGGGTTCCCACGAGAGTGAAAGACCGTACGAATCCATGTGTATCACTCCCCTGCCCCGGCAGGTCGACGCTTGCTGCTCGCGACTGTAGTACGCGAGCACTCGGCGCAGCAACCCTTTTCTCCACTACCGCCTAGCCTAATCAGCGTAACTCGGGTGCCCTTCTCACTCGCTTGAGGGCGTATCGGGAGGCAAGTTTCCTGTTCGTCCGCCCATTCCGAGGAGCTTCCATGCACCTGTACGGGCATCTACACCGGTGGTGCTACCTTGAGATTCTCCTCGTTTGCCCTTTTGCTTCCACAATAGTGCACCGAGCACGTTGAAGTACCAAAATGCGCTCCAATTCTCTGCAGGTGACGAGGAAAAACCGACCAGGTGCCAGGACCAAGTGCACGTCCCCTGATAGACCAGAAAGCGATCGATCGGTTGCAATAGCAGGACCCGGGCTGTTCTTGTGTGTGCGTAGCCGCTGGTTGCATGATGATTCACTTCAACTTACCTACATTGTCTGAGCGTGCTACGATTCATCTTTTCATGTCGATGTCTGACACTCCGAATCTTGTTGGCTGGCTGTTGTTATGGTCCACTGGTTGCATGATGATTCACTTCAACTTACCTACATTGTCTGAGCGCGCTACGATTCATCTTTTCATGTCGATGGCTGACACTCCGAACCTTGTCGACTGGCTGTTGTCATGGATGCGTATCCACTGACTGCATGGTGATCCCCTTCAACTTACCTACATTGTCTGAGCGCGCTACGATTCATCTATTCGATGTCTGAAACTCCGAACCTTATTGGCTGGCTGCTCTGTATCCACTGATTGCATGATGATCCAATTCAACTTACCTACATTGTCTGAGCGCGCTACGATTCATCTATTCACATCGACGTCTGACCTTCCCTTGTTTGTGTATCCACTGGTTACATGATGGAATCTCTATCGGCTATCCAGTGTTGAGCACTGCAGTTCCAAGCTTCTTTGCGAGCAACTCCCTTGGCCGTGGTGTTGTCCACGACCACCGTCACAGCGGCGCCGAAGTAGGGTTTGCCGGCTTTGTCTGGGCTCGTATTGGTTTCTGCTTCTTGATTCATACGACCCGCCTCACAGCCTCAATGGTCAACCGGTGACCCTAAAACACCGAACCTCTAAAATACAATAAACGCTAAACAGGAGGTCGGCATAGCCTTCGCCCGACCGCTCGAACGCGAGTGCTTCCAACTCGTTTGTGGAGCCAGTGCTCCCGAGGCGTCGATTTCGAACGTACGACTTTCGCCGTGCTCGATATCCGCGTCCACCAGGACGCCGCGCCAACCAGCCAAACTCGCATCGACGAAAATAGCCGCACACGGGGGTTCGTCGACAGGCGAAGACACGTCCCATCCATTCGAGCAGCGATGTCTTCAAACAGCCAGCGATCCTGGTGTCGACGCACTTCTCGCCCCAATTCATCGCGTTCATGACCCTGCAAAAAAAAAAAAAAAAAACGTGACAAATTTCTACTCTAAAATAGATGCTGACCATCATCAGCACCTGTTGGGTCCAAACGTCCAAACGGGGTCTTCCCCGCGGAGGCAGTCTTTCGTGCCGCGCATCCCAAACGGCGTCTTCCCCCCGCGTAGGCAGTCTATCGTGCCACGCACCAAGTTTATACACGCCGTCTTCCTTCTTCTCCTCCTACTACTACTGCAAGAAGCCGAGGCCGCAGCAGCCGCCTGCGAACGAGGGGCGCACATCACAGGTGGACAGCCCACGAACCCAGGCGAAGCGGAGCCGCGAAGACGAGCAGGTGAAAGCAAAGAACATAGGGGAGTCGAGATCTCGGCGGGGCAACCCGCGAGGGAGAAAAGGAAGTGTGCCGAATCATCTGGTGATTCGTCGAGCTCGTCGTCAAACTGCACATCGGACGAGAAGCGCACACCGGAGACAAACGGTGGGGCAAGAAGCGACTGAAGCATGACACGACGCGTGCAAAGAGGTAGTCTGTAGCGGCTCGTGCAGTCTATCGTCACAGATTGTTGCTGCATATCACGTTCAAACCTACTACTACTACCACCCCTGGCGAGCCTGATGCGTGTGGCGCAAAAAAACCCCTAGTACGCAGCAGCTTTAAAATAGCCCATTCGACGAAGAAGGTCACCCGGTGACTCTAATCCCGGATTCTCAAGCGAAATTTAACTCTAAAACCCCAGGAGGCCGCGCGGAAACAAGATGGGGGGCGACCGGAAGGCGGCGCTGGATGCCATCGCGCAGTATGTGGACGGGTTCGTGACGAGCCTGATCCGTGTGGCGCAAACCCCCCCCCCAAGTACGCAGCAGCTTTAAAACAGCTCATTCGACGAACAAGGTCACCCGGAGACTCTAATCCCGGATTCTCAAGCGAATTTTAACTCTAAACACCCAGGAGGCCGCGCGGAAACAAATATGGGGGGCGACCGGAAGGCGGCGCTGGATGCCATCGCGCGGTATGTGGACGGGTTCGTGGCGAGTTTGATCCGCGTGGCGGCGCAGGACGACGAGCCGCTGGTAGCGTTCGCACGGATCCTCGCGGGGGAGGACGACAGGGTCGGAGCCGCCGCCGGAACCTCGGACGTCCGGTCCTCGCTGTTCAACGCATACAACGCGTACGATCCGTCGAACCTGCGCGCGCTCGCGCCCTCGGCGCTGTTCGCGTTCCTGCAAGACTACATCAACGCCTTCGCGGCCGCCATCGCCGAGCTCGCCCCGGACCTCGCGTCGGGGCCCGACGACACTTGGCAGGGCCGCGAGCGGTGGGACGCAATGGGCGACGAACTAGCCGACAAGGCCGTCGGCCTCGCGAAAGGCTTCGGCAGCGACGGCGAGTTGTGGACTCGACGCTGGGCTGCGTTCCTCAGCGCCTCCTCCGGGTCCCGCGGCGGCGGCGTTCGGTACGCCGAGCTGCAGGCGGCGCTTGCCGGCCACCGCACGGCCGACTGGCTGCGGGAGCTGAGCAAGTGCTCGATGCTCGCACAGGACCAAGGCAAGCCGGGGGGGGACCGCGAGGTCATCCTTCGGACGCCGCGGGGCGGCGGGGCGCAGCCGCTGGCGCAGCAGGCGTCGCGAGAAGAGCTCAACGCGTCGTACGTGCACAGCGTCGGGCCGGCGCTCGCTCCGCTGGTGACAAGCCCCACCGTCTGGCGTTCGGCGTCCTCCAAAGCGGTGCGAGACCTGGACAACTCGGCTACGGGAGTGCCGTCGGCGGCGCGAGACCTGCAGCCGTCGATGACCGTCGACATCGCCCAGGCCGCGTCCTCCATCCGGCAGCACCAGAAAACCCAGTTCGCGTTCCTGCTGTTCGCTTGGCACGCGGGGTATCTCGTCCTGCTCGCCGTCACCCTCAGCCTGCAAGTAACCGCGGGCGACACCCGCGCAGCCCACGCAGCCCTCGTCCAGAACATCGTCGACCGGCCTTTCGAAGCATCTCGGCACCTCCAAGACGTCCGGAGCGTCGCCGACGTGCACGCCTGGCTCTCGAATGTGTACGTCCCCTACGTTTTCGCCGCCGCGCCGGCCCGGTCTGTCCTGCGGTACAATGCGATCGCCGCGACGCCGTTCCTCCGGCAGCGGAGGAAGCGGGTCGAGCCGGGCTGCGACGCCGACTTCAACCTGGAGGCGTATCCAGCGCCCGACTCCCGCTGCTTCCGCCCCGGCGACTTTTCGCCGGGGCCCATCGCCGGCGCCGCCAGCGGCGCGTCGTACGCCGCGGTCGACTACGACGGCCCGTACCAAGCGCCGAAGGCTGGCTCCGGTGGCACCGACTTCGTGGTGTACTTCGACGTGCTGGGCAGCGTGCCGGCTGCGGGGCCCGCCGCCTTTGAGGTCGCGTCCGTGGCAGACGCGGCGGCCGCGGTCGACACTCTGCGGAGGGATCGGTGGTTCGACGAGGGATCCGCGTTTCTCGAGGCCCACGCGCTGCTGTACACCCCGGATTTGGACGTCCTTTCGGAGGTGAAGGTGGTGTTCACGGTCGATTCCGCCGGCGTCGTGACGCCGCTGGCCGGCCGCCACGCGCCGTACGGCTCCGTACACCGCGGCTCGCACCTCTCGTCAAGCGTGGTCGCGATGTACGACACGGGGCGGACTGCGCCGGATGCCCGTCTCGCCCTCGAGATCGTGCTCCTCGTCGCGACCATCAGCGAGTTTTTTGCCGAAGGCGTGCGCGCGTTCCGCGTCGGTCGCCGCACAGGCGCGGGTCTGCGAGGGTACATCGAGGAGTCTGCGTGGAACCCCTTTTCGCTGTTCTTCTACGTCCTCCTGGTGGTCGTCTTCGGGCTCCACCTCGGCTACGCCGCTCAGACCGACCTGCGGTCGGGGAAGACCGGGGGCGCGACGCTGGACGACGAACCTGCGATTCCGGCGACGGATTTGGACACCATTCGCCCCGCGTTCGTCGCGCTCAACGCAACGTTGCTGGTGCTCGCGACGGTCCGCGTGCTCCGCCCCGTGGGCCGGATGCACGAGTCGATCCGGCGGGTCTCGCGGCTGCTGCGCGTGATCGGCCCCGCGCTGCTGGTGTTCTCCTTGTTCCTCCTCCTCGCCTGCCTGGTCTTCGCCTTCGTCGGGTACCACTTTTTCGGGCCGTATGCCGCCGGCTACTCGACGTTCGGCTCCGCGCTCGTCCGCACCTTCACCTTCTTCTTCCGCGGCGCCCCCGCGCCCGACGAGTTTCGCGGGGTGTTTGCCGACCCGTCGGTCGGGTCCTTCCCGCCGCTGTTTTTGTGGGCGCGGGCGGGCGTGCTGCTGCTGCAGCTGGCGGCGGTCGCGATCGCGATCTTCACGTCGGCGTACGACGCGTCTGTCGTGCAGTCGGACCGGGTCCGGAAGGAAAACCACGACGTGCCGTCGACCGGCCGCATGTGGTCCCGCCGCACCGTGCTCTTCCAGTGCAGCAACTACCCGTCCTCCCTCCTCGCCCATTGGTGCGAGCACCGCGCCGTCGCTCCCGTCGCCCGGTCCCACGCCATCCGCGCTGTCGCCAGCGCTGAGGTTGTCGGCGGCGGGAACCTGCGCGTGCTCATTTCGACGAAGCGGATGGACGACATCCGCGGGTGCTCCGGCGTTGTGTTCGTGCTGCCTCCCGAAATGCTTCGCGACCAGCCGGCCCAAAACAGGGCGGAGCACACCCGCTTCCACGGGCTTTTCACCCGGTGCAGGGCTGGGCACGAGCCGCGGAAGTTCCCCCGCCCGAACTGGTGCCAGTACACCGGCGAGTGGTGGATGCGGGCCGAGTATCTCGACGACTTCGTCGCCGGCGGCGCGTTGTGGCGGGGGAAGGAAGAAGGCGTGGCCGACATCGCTGCACCCGCTGCGGAAGTGCACCGCCGGTCTCTCTGGCTCGCGGAGAAGGCGCGGGGCATCGCGTTGGTCCCCTGCGACGCGGAGCACTTCGTGAGCACCACGTTCGTGCCGTACGCGGTCGGCAACTTCCGCAGCCGGCACATCCGAGTCCTCACGACGGGCGAAGAGCTGCTTTCCAACGGCGGGCGCACGGCCGACTCCTGGGACTACCAAAGCCTGGTCTTCGAGTTCCCCGACGTCACGTCCTCCCGCTGGCCGCTAAAGCTCCTGCCCGTGACGGGGGTCTACCGCACGTGCCAGCATGCCAGCCGCGGCTGCATCCGGCCCCAACTCGTCGTCGTGGTCGGCGAGCAGCCGGTCCCGCACTACATCTGCGGCCACCGGGAGCGATACACGAGCGAAGAGCTCCTCGAACCCTTCGAGCGCAGACCCGGCATCCGCACCTACATCGAAGAGATCGTGCTCGGCCGCTTCGGCATCTCGAACGAACGCCGGGCCGCGTGAGACTTCTCCGTCCAGTTGGGAGCCTTCCTTCTGCCCAAACACTGAACTAAAACTTTCCTCAGGGATAGCCACCTTGTGTGTGAGAGATTAGGCTATCCCAGGAGGTTCACGCCGCCGGACCCGCGTGAACGCCGCGTCTTCGACCGAACCTCATTGCTGGACGCCTTGGTCCGCAAAGAACGCCCGCGCATCCGCGAGGCTTTCGAGCCACGTCGCGCCGTTACCAGCTTCGGCTGACACTATTTGCGCACTTAACCATGGGTTAAGAAGACGACTGAAAGCACAGACACAAAGATAGCTCAAAGCATTTGCAAAATAACACGAAAAGCCTCTAGGCATAAACCCGTCTTCACAGTTCTTCGTCTCGGGGTTGCTCGGGGGCTTCCAAAGTAGTAGCTCATCATCATGGGCCCTGTGGATGGAGACTGTCAGTCCTGTCCCGGCGCGAGCGCAACTTTCCTGGTTTGGGGAGGGGGGACGGAAGGAGAAACCTCCAAGAAGGAATTCTACACGGTGGATTCCAGCCCCAGAAGCTGGAGTTAAAGCTGTAGTTTAAGAAGCCGCTTATCGGGCGCGTATCTACACGCGTTTTTGGTTGCAGCACACCCGCTCTTCGGGTGTGACTCGGGCACATCTTCTCTTACACCAGCTTCTGAGGCTGGACCTCACCGTGTACATGGTGTACTCCAGCACCGGATGGAGGAGTTACGTGTTCGGTCAAAGTGTCGGGCGTGGGAGCACCCGCAAATCCAGTGAGAAATCTAGTGGACACCCGCAAAAAACAAGTAATCACACTGGAGGTGATCGCACTGGATTTGCGGGGTGTGCCTCACCCGCAAAATTGACCGCGCGGTTTACTGTAACTCTTCCGGTGCTGGACCGTGTGTCAACCAGCACCCGCACACAACCGAAGCGCCCGCCATCTTGTGTTTGTGGCGTGTCAGACGCCTCCAAAAAACGTGTTCTTGTTTGCCCCTGAGTTTGCCCCCCTCAGGTGACACCCCAATGACACGTTTCTGTCCGCACATGAACACTCTTCTTCGTTCCCCAATAATGTGCGTGCCGGTTGCACGCGCGTTAGAGCGTCGGGGCACCCGGCATCATGTTTCATTGCGGTATTAAATAGGGGCGCCTGACGTGCGCCGACACACGCGCGTCGGCGACCTTCACGGATAGCTATAAAGCTATCGCAGTCTCCCCCCTAGCTTCCCGCTCCGAATTCACGTTGTTCTGTCTTTCTTGTCGCACACAGTCTTCCATTTGTAAGTATGCCGCGGTTTGTACAAAATAACTGAAGAAAAAGACGGCTTTTCCCAGCTTTTCTGCCCGTTTCGTTGTTGCGTGGAGAGCGGCCGAGCGGTCTCGCCCCGCAAGCGCGAGAGGCCCGAAACCGGCTCGACGACCTCGAGCTGATCATCAGGTCGCTAGGCCGGTGCTCCTCGTTGGAGGACGCGGAGGACGTTCTCCAGAAGCTGGCGGAGCGGGCGGTGGGGCGCCTGCAGGTGCTGCAGAGGGGCGTGGTGCAGGGGGACTGGGAGTCGGCCGAGGTGCTCGAGAGAGCCCTCACGGTGGACGACGAGGTGCCGCTTTTCATGGCACGGGCGGAAGAGAAAGCGCACGCCCACGCACGAAAGCAGCGGTTTCGGCCGCCCCAAACCCACGAACCCCCGCAACACCACCAAACGCACAACCGACCCCACACGCAACAGACCCGCCACACCCCGCCCGGCAGACACCGCAAACCGGGTGGCGACAGCAGGAAGAGCGGGGCGAAAGCCCAGTAGTGGTGAGGTGGGCGCCTTTGGCCTACACAGCTCTCTGCTGTCCGGACCCGCCGGCCACTGGACTCGAGGAGTCCGGAGGTCCGCCCAAGGGGCGGCCCCGCATGGTCGAAAAACCCCTCTCGAAGCGGGAGGTCAGGCAGGTTCGGTTGGATGCGGAGAAGCACCTGTCGCGGGCTCTCGCCTCCTCGACATGGCGCGGGGTGGAGTCCACGCACCGTCGCATGTTGGAGTTCAGAGGCGAGTGGGAGGCAGCTACCGGGGAAAAGCTGTCGAAAGCAGAGGCAACGATCCTCTGGGTACGCGGCTCGAAAGAGGTACCCGGGATCTCGACGTCAACAGCGCTGCAGTACGTGCAGAACGTGAAGTCGGCGGAAAAGCGGGTAGGGGTCCCTTTAGACTCGCAGGCCCTGCGCGATTTCGAGCGCTCGCTCAAGAGGCAGCACTGCGCCCGCAGAAGCAGGCTCTTCCGGCGACGGAGGAGGACGTGGCGAAGGCCATCGCGCGGGAGCGGCACACCGATACGATGCTGGCTCTGGCGTTGGCTTGGAAGGGACTCGGCGGGGGGCGGCGACGTCACTGACTCGACGCGGGCCCCCAGCTTGGAGGAAACCCGGAGGGTCACGCGGCACAGCTCGATCGAGGCTCTGGTGAGGTACCTCCCCGCGGGGAAGATTGCCTTGGCAGCCGAGACGGCGGCAGCGTCCCGGAGGCTCTGAGCGGAGTCCCACAGCCTTTGCTATCTCCCCATGTCCCGTCGATCCTCCGGCCACCTCCGCCCCGTCGCCCGAAATTTCCCGATTTTCCGCTGTGCTACGACCCCCCTTCTTTCGACTCTGACGACGCCCCCGATGTCGATTTCCCGTACAGCGGCTCCCTTTGCGTGCGAGTCGCAAAAATCGGACCTAGGCAGGAGGGGAGCCTTGCGAGGATCTCGTGTTCTCGGGTCGATGTGGACGCACTCCGTTCCCTGGACACACGGGGGCTGCTACAGGGCGTAGTGCGGTCAACGAAAACTCCAGTTTCCCTTTCTACTTTCCCGTTTTCACATTTCTCCTACTCTCGCGGTGTACGGTTTTTCGTGGGGGTCGTAGGCAGAAATCTGTAGGGGAGACCCCTGGCAATTTTTCTTTTCTCCCTGTGGTAAGTGAAATCGCGTGTTTTGAGCTCGTTTTGAGCCAAATCCGCTAGTGTTTGACCCTCAGCGCTCAGAGATCTGTGAAGAAACCCCCTCCCGTGAACGCTCCGGCCAAGTACTGCGTGTCAGGTCGAGTTCAGCGACAGTGATGTCACACATGCTGCAATTCCATGTTCAGGTTCCAGTGCTAGAAAACTTGTGTCACTTTCAGTGTGTTTGAGTCTCGTTGCAACACCAACTGTGAGTCATCCTGAACATACTGGGTGCCAGCTGCCTGAGTTCGTCTGCATTGTGCTTGCGGTTCTGAGCAACTCGACTTGCAGCAAGCTGACCAAGCGTGCACCTGTTGATCACCTGCTGTGCATGTGCATGCGACCGAGCACTCGCGTTGCAAACTACAACACACCAGCTCCTCGCGACTTCTCAAAGTTCACGCCATCCTGTAGCAACATGGATGTTTTGTTTCCATTCTCGGGAATCTAGTTTTCCCAACCATTGTACGTGCGATTCTGAGCTACTCGACTTGCAGCAAACTGACCAGTGTGCACCTGCTGATCACCTGCAAACGACCGAGCACTCGCGTTGCAAACTACACAACTCCAACTCCCCGCGATTAATCAAAGTTTCACGCCGTCATGTAGCAACATGACAATGTGGTTGTTTCCATCCTCGGGAATTTAGTTTTCCCAATAAATCATTTAGTCGGCAAAAAAAATAATTTCCGCCAGTTTTGCCTCGGTGTCGGTTTTAGTCCCTCGGGAGGCCCTCGGGGGGGTTTGCAACCCCTCGCCACTCGCTCCGCTCGTCTCGGGGTTGTCGAGGGGGGGTGGTCAGGAGGGTTAAGACATCGTCATAGCCATTGTCATCGTGGGTATGACTATCCATGAGGGAGGTTCATGTACCGTCTTGAGGAGTGCCAGAGAGGTATGCACATCCATTACAAGGGTACCTAAGAGGGTACTATAAGCACACACGTGGGGGGTCCAGGATTATGCGCCGATATCTGGAAACGTCCTATTACTCATGTGGACAAGTGGACGAGTGCTGTGCACAGATCCGGTCCGTCGATTATCAAACGTCACATTTGCACGTTTGTCAAACGTTTGCGCATCACTGGCCGAAGGGGGGATACCCATCGATTGAGCGTGCGGCCAACCCAAACACGGACTTTTCCGATCGCAGGCGGCGGGTGGCGGGAATTCGGGAGGGGAGGGAAGGGGGCGTCGCTGCGTGCTTTTTCCGGGTGAACACGGGGAGGGGGGGGCGGGGGGGCGCCCGTGCGCAGATGCAGATCCCGTGCTTCCTCTTGCGGTCGAGTCTCCCGGCGAGGTGCGTTTTTCTGACGAAACACTTCGGCTTCCGAGTGATCCCATCAGTCCTCGAATGCCGGCACCCGGCACTCGAGGAGTTGCCCGCCGATGAAGACATCCCGTTCTACCGGAGGCACAAGGCCGCGATGGGCGCGCTCGTGCTCAACCTCGAAAACGAGTTGCAAGGCACGCTCGTCGACGACCGAGGAGACGGCATCTGGCGGATCAAGAACCGCCTTGGGTTCGAAGACGACGTCTCAGCCTACAGCCTGTCGCTTGGACAACGGACAACCGACTATTTCACGGTATGGTGTTCCCCCAGTAGAACAGACAAGCGGATATGACGGCTACCGGGATAGCCGGTAATATCTTCGGTTAGAAAGCAAAGAAAGAACAAGAATGTACATACGAAAGTGTGAGAAAAGCGAACTTTAACTCTAAAAGACATATGACCGAGTCTTTTTATTACCTGATATTTTAGGCTTTTTTTTTGTGTTAACAATGCATTGTTGGTACTAAAAATTAGTAGTTGGCAGCGTACTAAAAGCAACTCACCAAATCAGGTGAAAAGCCGCTAGTGCGCACAAACAAACGGAAGCGCCATACTAAGTTTTTGTCGTACAAGACACTAGTCTTAGAAGATTAATATTAGGCAGACTTCTTCTTTAGCCCTAAGGTATTTTCGACTTTCTCTTATATCCCTAGCTATTTTCCCTTTTATCCCTAACTAAGGGAAAATAGCTAGGGGTATAAGAGAAAACAACTAGGGATGTAAGAGAACCTATTAGGGATATAAGAGAAAACATTAGGGATATAAGAGAACACATTAGGGATATAAGAAATTGTTTTGTCTCACTGTTCTGCCCACGTGTCCTTCGTGTTTTTTTTTTGCCCATTTTTTTGAAACTGCAGGAAGGCGGCTGCGAATGGGGAGAAGCCATACCGCACCCCTGGCATCGTCAAATAGCCGGAGTTTCAGCTATGAAGGAATGGCATGGCGGCAATGGGTTTCGGAAGAATACAAACGATGAAAACATGTCTGCACTGGATATACTAGTTGCAATCAGCCACCCGATGCCCTAGTTGATTCTGACAATGCCCTGGGAACCTTGTTGGCACATGCTGCAGCGACAGGAGTGTCCAGCGTCGTTTCTGCACTAAAGGAAGTACCAGGAGTGCTACTGGCGACACGAAGAAGATTGCTCGGCAGGGTCTTCGACGAGTTAGGTCCTGCCGCAGGAACGGCTCTCTCAAAGCTCCGCTCATACACAGCCCATATGCTAGAGCATGACGAAGGCAGTGTTGTTGGTGTGAAGGAAACTGATGGCGTATTCGAGGTTGCTTGTGTCATTCGCAACTCTGGTGCATGCTGCAAAAAGCGTGGATCAAGCGAACTTTACTCTAAAAAAGTCCCTCTCGTGTCTGTTGATGGAACACACCTAACATATGGGGCGTCTTGTTCACCGCAATGACAGTGGACATAGAACTGCAGAGTATCCCTGTGGTGTAGAGCTTTTGACCCAAAATTCCGACCCAAATTCCAGCCCAATTGTGCTCAATTTTACTCAGGACTTCTTTTCTCTTATATCCCTAAAGAGTTTCTCTTATATCCCTAATGCCATTCCCTTATATCCCTAATTAGGGATATAAGGCCACCTGGTCCGGGCTCCTGGTAAGTTCCCCGAAACTCCCCGACACTTCCCCGAAACTCCCCGATACTCAGCCCGATTTTTATGGGAAAAAGTGGCTGCCGGTGGGTGGGCAGGTGTACAGGTTGTAGTTGAGTGGACAGATGGGTGGATGGGGGTGGGCAGGTCGGTGGATGGATGAACAGGTGGGTAGTTGGGTAGACGGGTGGGTGGATGGGGTGAGGTGTGCAGGTAGGTGTGCTAGTGTGCTCGGACGCGGCTCTCTTGAACCGTCCGTGTTCCTCCTCCGAACCTCTTCCTTGGGAACCTCGACAGCTCGCAGGGCGTTTCTTCAGAACGTGCGAGAGAACTCGGATGCATCTACCAACTGAAGCTTGGACTCCTAGGCAGTTGTTGAGGCATACCCTGCAGCCTGCTGATTCGGAGGGCCTCAAGGCGAACCAGCAATTGCTGGAAAACCTGCAGGGCCTGCTTGAGTCCTTGCACACAGTGAGGAGTGGAACAGGACGCGTCTTGTGCATGAGCGCAGGTTCAACCATCATCTGACTCTTCGGTACCACGAGTTTGCCATTCTTATGTCAAACTCTCCAATTCACTCTTGGGTTTTGGTTTGGGCAAGAAGTATTCGCGCCTGCCATCTGACCACGCTCCAGCAGTCACGTGTAAACCGGGCAGACCCAGTCGTCCCATCTGATCCCGAACGACGAGCACCGCTCCTGCACCCGAGTTTAGCCTTCAATGATTGGAAGCCGCATCGGAAACAGTGGGTCAACCCGTCCCGGAATTTTGAATTCGTGCACCCGGTTGAAAGGAGTGTCCACTTCGGAGTCCACGTTCACTTATGTGGGGAGTTGTAGAGTACGGGAGGAACCGGAAATCTCCGGAAAGATGGTACCCGCATTCCAACTCGTCCCGGGAAAGGTCAGTCGACGACCGTATGCAGGTGGGTGGAGGCCATGGGACTGCGAAGGCGTGACCACCCCATAAGGAGGACTCTCTATCTTGCGTTATCTCTCTGTCCCAGTCGCCATAGCAACCTTATCCTCGGCCAAGCATCATCCTGCAACCCTGCTTTCAGGATGGCCATCGTGCCTCTCATTTTGGTTATCAACCTTACTCCTCGCCCGAATTGCCGTCTTCGACCGTAACTGCCCCTGGTCCTGGTGGTTAGGGTTAGCATGCAAAGAGCCTGCGGCGATAATCTGCATCTGCTCTCTTTCGTGACCTCTTCGTGCTACCTCTCTTCGTCACTGGCACTTTATCTTGCACCTCTGCCCGCCGCGGAGTGCACGTCTCTGTCTTCGATGATGGCGAGTCCTTACGCCGCCGCTTCGTTGCAGCGGCCGTCCTAGTGTCGTCGCCTTCTGCGGCGTTCTCGATGGCGGTGTTGGCGCCGGCATCCGCCGCTTCCCTTGTGGCGCTTTGGGCCGATGGTCGCAGCTTGCGTCTCGACTTCGGTGTCGCTTCGGGCGTCCCCGGGGGCGAAGGCCCGCGCTTCTGTCTCTTCGCCGCCGACTCCGCACATCGGCATATCGTGCTGCAGGCATCCGTGGTGGTGGCCTGGGCACGCCTACCTCCATGCGCTGGGTCTCCGCCGCCCACTAAATTTACCCTCTTCTGCCCCTTCTTGCCGGAGGTGCCGTCTTCGAAGGCGTCCCACCAGCACGTCCAATCCTTTCCTCCCCACGTGGAAAATACGTCCATCCCCCAGACCTCATCATTGAAGGCGTGCCTGTTCGTCCCAGCTGCGACTCGAGCACGAGCATCGTCTCTGTACCCGCACGACCTCTGGTGGAACGGTTCCTGCTCTCCTTGCCGCGGATCCTGTCGCTACCTGTGTCAAACCGTGTCAACCTGTACCTCCCAGTCTGTCCTTCCTTCTCAGCCTCTATCTTCGTCTTCGGGGCATAGCCAAACACGGGACCGCTTTGCGCAAGGTAGGGCCATAATAGCGTAGCCCCCTCCCCACCTTCGCCAAGGCCGGCTGCAGGGAAAGTGGTCGCCACAAAGGAAATACCCCGAAACTCCCCGAATTTCCCCGAAACTCCCCGAAACTCCCCGAAATTCCCCGAAACTCCCCGAAACTCCCCGATACTCCCCGATATTTTCGTCTGGACCAGGTGGGTTAAAGGGAAAACTTTTCAACCCTAGGGATATAAGTAATTACACCTTAATATTAACCGACTAATGATATAGTGTGAAACAGGGCCTCTCGCTCCTCATACAACCGCTCACGCTCTTGCTTGCAATGCGGTACTAAACAATTAGTAGTTGGCAGCGTACTACATGAAACTTACCAAAGCAGGTGTGTTCCGCTAGTGCGCAAAGGATACGCAAGATGCCCGCACCCACCGCAAGGAGGATCTGGACTTGACCCAGGTGAAGTGGAAAGACGTCCCCGTTCCTGAGGAGCCTATTGGACCGAATAGGGCAATTCCAGGGGAACTGCGTGTTCTACCCAACGTGCGACACCTTGCACTCTCCAGCGAGGTTACGTGTGGCAGATGCGGTGGGTGGGAGACCGCTAGCGCACAAACAAAATAAAGCGCCATTTTTTGAAAACATAACCAGCCAGTCTCCCACTGGACCAACTAGCCAGAACCCCCCCACAACCATGTTTTAGAGGCAGTTGCTTGCCCCAGACACCTGTGAGTGCAGCTAGAATGATGTGGTGGCAGATAAAACCCGGGTTCTCGAGTCAACCTGGCCTGGCTTGCATTTGTCAAGGTCCTGCAGACGTGTGCTTCCACTGCTGGAGATGTGCAGAAACTGCCAGAGGCAGCTAGAATGAGGCTGAAATTGACCACCCAACAGACGAACTATCCGGCACCAGCCATGGACCAACACCAATGAAAGAACCCCAACCCGCCTTGACTGTCGACCGTACGATCCTCAAAACTCGGAACAGTCCAGAATGCAAACCGTTCGCGGTACTAATTCGCATCGCCTGCGCACACGCGCGATGTATCGTGCACTCCGGCTCTTCTCACCAGCCCGTCTTGATCGTCGCGTTCAGGCGCCCGCTTATCACCGCCAACTTCGACTGGCACCAATTGCGCACTTTCCCAGGGTTTAGATGTACGGAAGCGCAGACCTGTCAACCGCACCATAGTAAACTGAAGGATTTCAAGAAAAAAGTCTTCCCGGCAAGACTTCTTCAACGGGTCTTCCAAAGAAAGCCAGATTTAGCCGTAGGTTTTTACTGCAGAACCTCTGCCAGCTTCACAAACAGTGCTACCCTCCGGCTTATTCACGAAAGAAGAGAAGGAATCCTCAACCCCCTTCCCATCAGACTTTCCAACGAATCAACACCTCGCACGGCCGAGATGCGTTCGCGTGGGTGTGGCCGATGAGCGTTACCCACACCCACATCCGTGTCCAGGCACCGAACAGACCGATGGGGGTATCTGTAGACAAGGGACTCTCTGTGCGTGACGTCTACAACACGGGATACCAGCGGTATCGCGCCAGCAGCTCTCCAGGTGACGAAGAGACGGCGAAATACCTTCAGACGGACGCGGACGGGGTGGAATACGTTGAAGTGGGCAGGGTATGCTTGTTTCCTTGCATTATTGATTCGTACTGAGTAATCGCTCCCGCCGAACGAATCACCGAGAGTTGGCTTTCGCAAGTCTGTCACTTTTGTTGTCCAGACGTTTTTTATCAGGTGACCAATCGCTCCTGTCCAACGAAACACCAAAGAGTATGCTTCATCTCGCGAACCAGAATTTCCATAGATGCAGGCGGGTCTGTCGCTTGTAGTCTCCTACAGTTCTGGGAG